>JAUMHD010005774.1:0-12274 GCA_032359135.1 Ulvella scutata
CCCCCCCCCCCCCCCCCCCCCCCCCCCCCCCCCCCCCCCCCCCCCCCCCCCCCCCCCCCCCCCCCCCCCCACCTGCAATAGCAAATGCCCGGAAGGGCACCCAGCCAGGGAACACGACGTCCACCACCATCACCACCTTCACCTGGGGGAGGTACATGAAGATGTCGCCCGGGGTGTGGCCGTTGGGGGTGTCCAGTAGCTCGATGTCCACGCCGCCCACTGCCACGAGGTACTCCTCATCAAAGGTCACTGTGGGGGGGGGGCGCTTGGGGTCCTGCATGCACACATACCCCTGCCACTCCCTACCAATACCCCACTTTTTTGGAACAGTTTTCTGGCACAAATAAACAAAGAGAGGAGGCAGTGCAGGAGGCGGGCTGCGCGCTCATGGCGGCGGGCTGGCAGGCACTGCGTACAAGCTGCTGCTGCAGTGGCAGTTGCGGTGCTGTTGGGGTGGTTCGTGTTCCAACTGACTCGATGTGAAGGGTTCTGATGAGCCCTTTGCGAGAGCAGCACAGGAGAACAGAAGGGTTGGCCCACTGATGCAACCCAGCCAGTCTTACAGATGCCCCACACCCGTGCAGATGCACTGGAAGCCTCCGAAACAGAAGAGCCCCCTTTAGGTTTACACCCCCCCAAAAGGTAGTGAATAGGCACGAAACCAAGTAGATCTAACAGAAGAAGCTAAAGTAGAGAAAACTAACCTGATCAGGCACCGCATCACACCCAACAAGCGCTGCTGCCTCAAGCACAGAAGAAACAGAAGAAACTAAACCACCCTCCCCAAAGAATAGTCTAGGATGACAACCACAATCACAATCAAGATGGGAATAAAAGGTGTAGCGGCAGCCAGGAACATTCTGGAATGTTTGCAGCATGAGGAAGCGCACTGTGAGCGCTGTCAAGGTTGCGCCGGTGTAGGAGTTGCCTATGATGATGACGTCATCCGGGAGGCTCAGAGCGCCTGCGCCGGCGATGTGGTCCTGGTGGGTGTGTGAGTACACAAGGTGGGAGACGCTCTTGTCTGTGACGGACCCGATGGCGGGCATAATGAATGCCTGCATGCATGCATCATGGCACCATCACAACACCTCGGCCTCATGCTGCCCCTGATGCCTTGTACCAGCAGCTGTGAGGCGGTGCACAGAGTGCCTCGATGCATTTTGTATGCATTGCCAGCATGCACTGCTGCGGGGCAAGCTCGTTCTGATCACCAGCGAGCAGATTGCATGATGAGCGCAGTGTTGGCTTTAAGGACAAGCGAGCAGTGATGACAATGATGCGCGAAGGAAGGCTTGCCGCGGCAGGCTCACTTCACTCGCACAGCCATGCGCCGGGCATAATTCAACAGACGTGGATTATTCATGATGTGTTTGGTCAATACATTGCAATGCATGCGGGCCGCCAACATTAGGCACGATCACAAATGCCCTAAAGCGCCGGTGGTGTACAGCTAGAGCATCGTGGAGGCGGCAGAGCAGCGCACAGCCATCGTCTCGGGCGCATCAAACAGCACCACTCCTTCGTCGGTAACTACAAACATGCAAATGTAGACGCCCTCCGTGATGACGTAAGTGCCTTCAGCGATGTTCTCGACCGTGTACCCCACCTCGGGGTCCACTGCGAAGCCCCGCGCAGCCTCCGGCAGCTGCAGCACGTCCGCATCCGCCACCAGCTCGGTGCCGCCGAAGTTGAAGCCTCCTGGGCACATTGCGGCATCTCCGTAGCTTCCCGCTGCACAACATGAGGTCGCTCACTTCTTGAAGGCTGCGCAGGGGGTGCGAGCACACAGGCAAGGCCCCCTGCAGCCTTTCCCTCTAGTGGCCCGGAGATCTCCGCGCCACCCTCTCCTCCTGGTGACTGAAGGGTGATGGCAATACTTGTTAACGGTTCGTGGTGGTGGGTGGCAAGAGAGGGAGGGGGGTGAAGTGAAGCCATCCTCCTTCGAATGATCACGTAAAGAAGAACACATGGATAGCAATACCACACCGTCCATCTACGCATGCATGTGTCGTCTCGATCCGATAGCGCTAGGACACAAAGTAAGACAAATAACAGATAACACCATGAACACGATTGTTTAAAAAAGTTCACAAGGACAATGTTGTAAGAAAGGAAGCGACGGTGCGCACCGTCAAGCAGCGAGTCAGCTGCGGCGCGGCCGATGGCAACAGCTGCTACGCATGCGGCAGCGAGGCCGAAAAAGCTGCGCATACTCCCCGCCTTTACAGCTCCGCTGCAGATGAACAAAAACTGCGAATAGTGTACAAATCGCGCTGCGCGCATCACTGTTTCACGGCTGCTGTCGATGATATCAATGGTCATGATATCGAATCTGCTCCGCATCACCCGCACTACCAGGAAGCAGCGGGCTGCTTGGCAAGCATAGAAGCACACACAGAGCGAATAAAACCAACGTTACCGAATAGCTTGCTGTTGGATCGTGTTTGGTTTCTCTGTAGCATGCTTCTGTAGCATGCTTCCTTAGCACAAATGTGCCGACGAAGACCGACAAAATCAGTCCGATAGGCAGCGCCCACACGCAAGACATGAACAGAAACACGGCTAGATGCACACGAAGTAGTTTCTGGACTTGGAGCACGTTCTCAGGGGAGCTTCGAGCGCTTCGGAATCTGCCTTCAGGATTTATAACTCCGGAAGCAGTTGGATATCAAGATTGCCAAACGTTAACGAATCCACCCAGCAGGAGCGAAATTGAGCAACAAATGTGGATTTGTCTGGATCACGCAGGCGTTATGTTGTAGCGGGTGCGTGGTTGTAAAAGAAGTGGATTTTGAAAGGCTAGATGGATCTCAGCATGCTGACGTGAGCGATGGTGGTGATGCGTCATGACGTGAGGTACGGCTATCTATAATCAGTTTTAGGTTTCTTTTCCAGTCGGACCATTGGATCATCACTTGTTCTTTTTATGTTCTTGTTTGCTGGCTCGATGTAATCTCTCTTCTTGTTTGCTGACTCTACTACTGGGACCTTGGATTCCAAGCTCCCCCGCTCCTTCCCCAGATTGAGGATTAGTGGATGGTGTTTGTCCCACCTCTTCGGGGGTGCTGAGGCCGAAGCCCTTCTTGGGTATGGCGTGGTTCCCGATTAGCCTTTTTTTTGGGTGTACAGCTGCTGTTGTCTTTGTCTGTTTTGCTAGTTTTGCCAAGTAGGTTGCTTTGGTCACTTCGCCTCACAGACTGTTGCTGGCTTTGTGTTGCTGGGCCCCTGGGTCCTGCTTGCAGGCTTTGCATACTTGTCTAGCCTCATTCTTGTTTCTGCTTGTTCCTTCCTATTCTAGTGCTCCGGTCCTGGCGATGTAATATCATTTCGTCACGGATGGGTCACTGAACGCCAGAGCAGCCTGAAAGTAATCAGAAATAGAAACAAGACCAGAACCGATGGGATACAGGGACTGTAAACAACGAGATTGCTGCATTGCATACTCACAGTGGGCGGCAGGAGGTGCATGAAGTCCTTCCAGAGGATGTAGGGAACAGGATAGCCAAAACAAGGGACTCAGTGCAACTGAACTAATAAATAACTGGACAGGCCAATCTGCACAGGGAGAGTACAAGGTGGAAAATTAGTTGCAGCAGAGCGAGGGGCGGGAGGCGGTGCATAAGCTTGCCAATCCCGAGGTGTAAAGTACTGGCGGCAGCGTAGTGATGGCGCAGTGCTGGCTGTGTGAGGATCACTGCAAGATGGAGGCCCCCAGGCAGCCAACGTGCATGTGTCCAAACCTTCAATACACTGATACCAGATGACGCAAGCTTGGGTTGAAGACCTGCCTCGTTATCCGAGACCACTTACATGCCACCCATGATTAAGAAAACAAGCACTGTTGCAGATCATCTGTTGCATTCCATCTTGTCGCTGCCGGAATTTAACCTTTTGGTACCTTTTAGTAGACTCCATGAATTCAGCATGGCTATCCAATCATACTTACAACGACAACTCCTTGATTTGGATCCAAGAAGAGGTCCAGCTCAGGGGTCCCAGGCCTCGATGTCCAGATCAAGAGCAAACATCTCCTTCACCTTGGCCTTCTTACTTTCCTTCGATGCCTTCACCGCTGCACGCTGCCGCACACTGTCAGTCCCAAGGTACTTCCATGGATCCGCATTTGCTGTAGTTATGACAGGCAGGCAGGCAGGGGGCTAGAACATGCTCTTCTAGTTCGCCCTTCCCATACAAGGTCACCATGGGTGCCGTTGAAACCGCAGCGCTGCTGTTGAGGATTCACAGAGTTGCCCCTTGCCTGGAAGCGGAGAAGTAGGAAGCTTGTGCGTGCAAGGATGATGCACCATATATGTGGCAACACTGGCACGTCGAGCACTGGTAGTCGGGGTGTTGCATAGTTTCATTGCAAACTGGATGCTGACAGCCCAAATTGTCCCCTTGGTACCACAAAGCAGATATTCTCATGCTACAGTTATGTTCCCATGCCACTTTGATCTTCATTAGCTGTGGAATAGAAGTGATTTGAAGGTTCAGGTCCAAGTGGGGCCAGGAGCGGGAGCTGTGGTGCTGCAGTCACACACAGCCGCGAAGCTCGAGAGCATCAAGACGACTGACACCAAAGACAACAATGCTGGACACTTGGCAGCTCTACCCGCACAGTGATGCATGGTGGGGAAGCAAACACATGCAGCATGTACCAGACAGCACATCTAGTGTTGGCACTGAGGGAGCAGCAGCACCAGGATGCAGCTATTGGCCACAGCAGTGACACACCACTGGTGTGTCTATCGTAAGCTAACCACCACAACACAGTACGGAAGGTCTGTGCTGAGTGTGCTTACCTTCCAAGCGGCCAGCAGCAGTGATAGGGCCCCATCCCCTACCCATGCCCATGTGGCCTTGCGCAGCGCCCCCGACAGATGGTGGATGTGTGTGGGGGCCTGCTTGGAACGAACACTCCATGGGCGGCTGCAGGAAGGAATGCTCTTCTTCTGGTGGAGGGTGGGGCGAGTGCGTGTGTTCGGGGGCTGCCGGAAAGGATGCTTCTGGAAGTGGGAGGGGACGAGGGGTATCTGACTGGATCTGGCTGCGAGTGTCACTGTGGGTGCTCTTGGCCACGGCAGCTTCCGCTAGAGCGGTAGTGTGTGCCTTCCACTCTTCTGCTGGCGCCTGTGCGAGCACGTCGTTAACTTGTGGCGGCGTTCAGCAAGCCATGCGCATAGCACACAGCACCTAAGTAGCTTTGCACACTTGCAGATGCCTTTGGACAGGAGAACTGTGGTAACATAACGGATTCGTTTGCACGATTCTAAAGCTTCGCATAACAAAGCAGAGTAGACTATCCAAGTGGACACTGTATTCTGGTGATGCATTCAGAAAGCTTGCAGCAAGGCAACATGCGCATGTGACATCACCTGCACTTCGTCATCATCATCGTCTGAAAGACCGTCGAGAGGCGCAGCAGCAGCGCCGTGGCTACTGGTGCGGACCGACGCGATGTTGCGGGGCCGAGTGGAGGCCCATAGCTGCTCGCGTTTGCGGCGGCGCTCAGCAGGGTTCCAATGACGCGTGGAGAAAGCCTGGTGATAGTGGGGGTTGTCAGCGAGGGTGTAGCTGCTGGGGCCGATGAGGAGGTGGGTGCGGAGGGCGACGTTGAAGGCGGCCACTGAATCGCTTTGAGCCTCCGTCCCTGCACCACGACTGAAACCTTCGGCACACACCTGGGTCTTTAGATGCATAATCTGATTTCATGACAACTCGGTTATGCACTGGAAGGAGGGTAGCAAAAGCTTGATCTGCGTGGGCCATACAGCAACCCAGCATGAACTGGTTGAACTGGAAGCACAGAGGTGCATGGAGATGATGTGTGGCTCATCACCCCGCACCTCATGAAGCTCCCCACTGGGATCAGGCATGTGTCGGTGCTACTACAATGCATGAGAGTGAAGGGGGATCTGCGTCACGTACTTGAACGCTGGATGCTACGAGGCCGCAACACATGCAGAGCATGCAACATGCGCACCACGATGCGCACAGGCACCAGCAACGGGTACAAGAGGCTGTGCAGCAGGTTGGAGCCCAGCAATATGACCACCAGAAGTGCTGCAGTGCTGAGCAGCAGCGCCACCAGCAGTGGCAGCGAGTGGGCCTGCATGCATGCTCTGATGAACACTATGAGGCGCAAACATGCATGCTCCTCTGCAGGGCCTGCAGCTGCACAATGCAAGCATGAGCAAGAGTAGACCAGGTTTCTGAGCGCCAGTTGATGTTGTGATGTTGTGGTGCTGCTCCAGTCATGAGCGTTGCAGTCATCAGGTATGAATATTAGAAAACATACCACAAAACATTACAAAGACATTGAACACTCGTTCGAAGAATGCGAGTGATTGCACGCTCACCTGAGTGATTCGCGCGACCAGTGCATCGGCGCTGTCTGAGGAAGCCATGAAGGTGGCTACAGGCACCACGGTGTACTTCAGTAGGTACGACAGGTCGACAGCAGGCGGGGCGTCAATATGCAGGAATGAGAACGCCCAGAGGGACCATGCGAGATGCATGGTGATCATCAGGGGAATGTTTTTCAGCGCCATGTCAGCAAGATCCGCACCCTGAACAACCCATGCTTGGTCAGCGATAAGCAGACACACTGCAGTATACTGCGCAGCTAAACCAAACAGATGCAATTTCTGAAGGTACCCACAAAAAAAGAAGAGCAGCAAGCATCCTGATGCGGACTCAGAGGGTGGGGGCGAAGGGGGGCGCACAGCGGCAGGGGGTCTGCGGGACACCTGGAGCAGCTCTGCCAGCTGCAAAAAGAAAGCCAGTGCCAGCATGGGGGCCACAATGAACAGCATCAGAGGCATGGTGGCTGCAAAAACCATTGCCAGGGCTGCAACGTTGAGAATTTCACCATATCGTGGCGCCAGAAGAAAATCAGTTCCTTGCATCGCTCTGTAGTACACTCGTAACGTGATCGCACGAAGATACCCGCCTCGGTCTTGTTGAGCTAACGACACTAGCCTCCTCAGCCAGGAAGTGAGGCTGTTATCGAACTAAAAGGGAGAGTAAACACAGTGCGAGTTCATGATGCACACATTGTAACGTGTAAAAATCTGGAATTCTGAACAACATAAAAGGCTACCAAGAACGATAGAAGAACGTATTGAAGCGTCGCTGTTCACTTTCAAAGACACTGCTTCAGATCAAGCACTCTGCAATGCCAATCTGCTGCGACATCTGCACTCTGGCATGTTTCAAGTGCCTACGCCAAACTTGGAAGCAGAGGTTGTGTACAGCTCGTACAACTTGTCGAATCCCTTGATCCAGTCATTCACAGTGGATTGCCCAGGTGGCACAACTGGCACTTGATCACCAGCTATACCAGAATGAACATGTTCAGCAAGACCCTGGGCCAGAACAAAGCTGTTCCAGTTCTTTTGCGATTTACGAACGTCAAGCAGCCAATTTTTGTGTCTTTCTGTGGCCTTTGGCCCTGGGTGCCTGATCACCCGTTGCAAGAAGTGAAATGTGGTTGTCGGGACAATTGCCCAGTCAGCCGGATGAAAGTGTGCCGACGTAATCCGGGACCAGATGAAAGGGAGGAAACAAGCTCAGACTGGTTTGTGCACTTGCATTTCGGCCGGATGAACAAGTAGACCGGAAAAACGAGTACCTGATTGAAGAGAAATTGATGTGTGCAACAAGGCAAAACACTAGTTCTAGTGTGCTAATATGTTTGTATACACACGAGCCATGCATGACAGTAGGTAGAAGTCTACTATACTACATGACTGCTGCTACAAGAGCACGCCACCATGCTGCGAGCATTGCACGCCTGCACAAGTCCAAGAGGGCAGCAGGTGCAAAGGGACTTGGTTTGATAAGGGAACTTTCGAAGGATGGCAAACACACGGCAGAGGAGAGCCCACTTGTTCATGTCAGGTTGTGTGAGAGCATGCTTAGCACGGTGCCTCGAGAGCCTCTTTCCACCGTACACAAAAACTGGCCTGGCAAGGATTACAACTGCCTGGATGATTAAAGTTGTTAGAAGCTTGCTGCCCACGAACTTGTACCAGTTTGGGGAGATGTCTGAGTAGAGGCCAGCAAAGATGAGGCCTTGCAGGAAGGGGAACTGGTGTGAGATCATGTCAGCGAGTGGCTTGATCTTGGAATCTGCAATCACCTGCAGCACTTTTGCAAATTGCAGATCCTGATCAGGAAACGGAGAGGTCAGTGAGGACTAGATGAGTTCATGGGTGACAATATGAGAATGGTATCAGCCTGCATCTGTGCACACATCGGAGCTCCTGGTCGTCCAAAACCACAGATGGCTACGTAGAGATAAGGGGCATTGCATGGGCATCTCAGGAAAGCACAGTGGGTAAATATTCAGGAGGACACACCCCCACGACTACAGTGTTGAGTAACTGTGCTATGAACTGCCCTTGCAGGTTGGAAGCCTCTGCAGCAGTGCGGCCTGTGTGGACCTCTTGTTCTGTGGCCCAGCTACTGTACACCTGCACCCAGGCACCTGATCAACGGAAGAAAAAGAGAAAAAGACAAACGTGTCTTTCGGGGAGCATCAGGAGTGAGTTTTCTGGCATTTGCATTCCATTTTTCGCGAACTTTTTGTCGAGAGACCATGTGAACACTGCCCAGAACTATTCCATGCAACAGTAGCATGTACGGGAGCATCTAAGCTGCATACATCGCACCTGTAAAAGTAAATTGAGGACTGTGGTAGTGGCTACAAGGCTTACATTTGTGCCATACATCCAAAGTACTTTCATGACCTGGTTCGGACAGTAGTCGAGGTCCGAGATGGGTGACGCATACAGCAGTTCTTTGCAGTAGCATGCCAGGCACGACGTCTCCACATCAGAGCATGGCACACCATTGTAAGATCCTGCGCAGGTATAGCCCCAGCTGTCACAAGGTTGCCCTCTTTCACAGGAAGCTGGATGCCCACCCTCCCTGCAATTGCACCAACAACCCCCCTCCCCCCCCCCGCACACACATGAACAGACTTTGATTGTGCACATGGAGGTAGCGGGGATGCAGGATGTGCCAGGGTTGAGCCATAACACCATAATCATGCGAGGCCAGCGATATAGCAACCTTCAAGGCTGGATTGTGTCAGAAAACTAACATGTCTAGCGGCATGTCAAGCTATGCGGGACAACAGTACAGCCTTGGCAAACCTTGAAAAATGCTGGCACAAACCAGCAGAAAAGTACCTGACGAGGCACAGCCGGAAAACTGATCACGTTGATCAGCAGTCAGTGTTGCAATGCCACCAAGAGCATCATACACGCCACAGGACACACACACCGCCTCTACCTCGCCGCCCTCCTCCCGCAGCTTGTCTGTTACGCTAGATATCGCGAACACTCCCAGAATGACTACATACTTCAGCAAGGTGAGCGCCACCTGCCTCACAAACCTCTCGAACGACGACACTCCTGCACAGCTTAACACGCTTCTTTGGTCAGCTTCTGTAGCTCATGCGCAAAGGAGCGATTCGCATGCCGATCACCAGAATGCAACCGATTTGGAGGGCATGATCGAGAAGGAAATGCTTGAACAGAGGACGTGAGGTGAGGAGGGCACCGAGATTCTGAAACAGAATATCAGCTGGCTCGCCTGCCGCACAAATGATGAGCGAAGGGCCCCCCTGCGTCCATAGAGGCAAGGGCGTGCTACCAGGGTCCGAATCAGCGCCAGACCCCGCATTTGCAAGCCTCCTTCCTGCAGCACCACCGGGTGCAGGCCGCGGGTTGTCGGTGCTTGTGGGGCCGGTTGTGGGACTACCCGGGCCCCCTGCAGGACTGATTCTCGTGTGATGACGAGAAGGGGGTAGCTTGGCCCGTTTGAGAGCCTGGTGCTTGTGGGATGCCGCGCTGCATAGGCGGCCTTTGTGACCGTATGAAGAGATGACAAGCAACATACAAATACTAGGGCTCAGTGCAATATGATCAATGCATGCCCCAGTTGGTATCACATAGATGAAAAGCTCGAATTCTGCTACCTAGCTGCCACAGTGTGAGCTTAGATGGGCATCCATATCACGAATCACAGGCAGTCAAAGCAGGCAGGTCTACAACTATAATCCTGCCGTCCACAGCACTGCACACCAAGCGGTAACCATTTAGTGCATTGCTTGCATATTTGGTACTTCATTCAAGGGCCTGAGAGAGCACCTGAAGGTGACGAAGGCCGACACGATGGATCTGGGTCGACGGGCCTCCTTCTGTAACTTGACAGTGAGGTCCTTGACTTTCTTTTCTAGACGCTTCAACCTATTCAGTTCACTGCGCAAGTATGCGTCACTCCAGTTCCCAGCCTGCGCCTTCACGTCACCTGCTGCTGTTTGCTGCTCTGGAAAATCGTTGCCTGCGCCACAGTATGCTGGCTCAAAGCTACCGCTGACATCATTTCGTTCAAGCAAGCAAAATAGCTGCTTCACTAGTCACACGGAATTGTGGACTAACCACTACATTAGTTCGTCGGTGCTTGATATATTCTGCAGGAATGTTGTAGATCAGTGCAGAAACACTGCACTGACAGAAGCTCAGGGAGAGTATAACCAGCAAAGATCAACAGCACCAAAAGTTGTACCATGCGCCACAGAGCAACTGTTCACGTGTTGGCAGCACTACGGCCATGGCCTGAATAGCAAAATGACATGAATGATCTGCAATGAGAGGATGCTGTGTCTGTCACTGAACAAGTTATGGTCTCTCAAGAGTTGAGTAACCATGACAGTTGTGGCTGAGAGCAAATTTCAGGCGTACATGCATCCGACAGCTAGGGCGCCATACGTTGCACAACCTTCTCCTTATCGTCTGTGTCTTCTGCAGGTTCTACTACTGCACCTGGTACAACTCGACTGCGTGATTTGCCGCGCTTGATGTTTCGCTTAGATTCTTGGCCTGGGGCAGTGTGACCTGACGCTCCTCGAGCAGGAACTTCTGGATCTACCTTGGGCACCAAGAGAGCAGATTTTCCTTGGGTAGCTCTGTTGGCAACTGCTGATCCATCAGTCGAGTGTGGGTCCTTGGGATTCTCACCCGAATCTTTCGAATCAGGGCATGGGGCGAGTGATGAAGGGGGCTTCCCACAGCCACAGCCATACCTGAGCATCCGCTGTAGAGTACGCTCTGTGGCAAGACGGACATCATGACGTTGGATTCCAAGGGATATGAGCTTGCGACAGTCTCTGTGCACGTTGAGCTTCGCAACAGGGCCAACGTGGCTCTCAAAGAACGCTGCAATCTGCACAATGCATAATCAATGGACCAGTCATGAAGATACAGCCTTGCATGCCGCAGATGAAGACGCTACGGCGTTCACTATCTTGGGCAAACAAGAAGAATAAGTGGCTTCTGATTCTGAATTCATGTGAGAATGAGGCAGAGGCATGTACCCCTGGAAAGTGAGTGAGAAGAAGACCTCCAGATGCTGATACAGTGTGCTTCGATCGAGGAAGGTCCTAATGAGCATATGAGGACATCACCTTCTGTGAGGAAGCATCTGGAGGAAGGCCCTGAACCTGAATGCTATAGGATGCAATTGTCAGAGCTTCCTTGTTACCAGCCTGTGCCTGCATCTGCTGTGCTGAACGTGCCAGGAGCGCCAGAACAAAGCAAGCCACACATACTGTCGCGTCCAGGTAGGCTAGTGCTGTTATCTCCTGCTCCTTGCTGTCCAGTGCCACAGAGCTCGGTACAGAGATCGCATTCAATGTTGCAATATCATCGAAATCCCGGTAGTACATTGTGACATTGGCCTCCACTTCTTCGCTTGTAAATCCAAGATCATACTGCAGTGAGTTGAATGTTCAAAAGTGATGTGTTGTCCTCCAGAGGCGTGGTGGTGAAGGAATGCCATCACAACCACTTGCAGGCAGTGTTTTTTTTTTTGGCGGACACTTTCATCCTGTATAAAGGATGAGGTGCCCCACATTAAAAAAAAAGGCCGTGCTTCCAAATTTGGCGGAAATTTTCTTTTTTCGCAAACGTACAGAGCCTGGTGGCTTGAGCATTACATGCATTCTAAATCTATGTAGCATGGTACCTACCTCTGCTTGCCACATCATGCCAACGTTCTCTCGTGTTGTGATGGTGACATACATGGATGGCTGTCTGCACTCTCCCTTAGGAATAGGAAACAATTCTATATATCATTGTCATGCATTTATAGAATATACTTCGACCCCATTGGGCCTCTCCTGATTGCTCTGGGCTTGCAGGGGCCACTCGAGGAAGTTGCCCGCGACTTCCCTGAGGTGAGAGTGGTGGCATATCTTGAT
>JAUMHD010005785.1:0-12221 GCA_032359135.1 Ulvella scutata
TGAAGTGGTGGATGTTTTGGGTTAGTTGATTTTGGCTATTTGGGTTCATGCCTATTTACTACCTTTCCGGTTTGTAATGACTAGGATAGGGAGAGATTTTTTTAAATGTAGGGGAGGCGAGATGGAATCAGGACTAGGCCACGGCAGGACATTGGAGGGCAATGGTGTTGTTACAATTCTGGGCGAATCTACTATATCAGTGACATCATCGCTCCGAGCGGTAGAATACGACCATCGTTCCTGGGTCGGGCGCTTTTGGTATTAGCACAGAACCTAACAGGTGTGGTGTTTTGTGCCAGAGACACGACTGGACCAGTAAGTTGTGCACAGTGCACCTGACCTAACAGCTGTTAGTGCAGCATGATGAATGTTTCCGAAACGATTGTAAAACCCTGTAGATGTTCTCGGTTAGTGGCCTATCACAGGTAAGGAGTACTCCTCAAGCGCTCCCCATGGGCACGCTGGCGCATGCTGTTTTTCCAGCTGGATGTGAGTTCGGTAAGACTGCTGACGGTGTGCCTGTGATGCTTGATACTGATACCTCTGCAGGCCAACTTTTCTTTTTTTTACCTGGACGCAAAAGTACATGCGCCATTCTATAGAGTTTTGCCTGTAACTTTACACACTCTGAAGTGGTGGATGTTTTGTGTTAGTTACTATTGGATATTTGGGTTCATGCATATTTACTACCTTTCCGGTTTGTAAGGTACAAGAGGCCTGTAACTTTTACACACTTTTTTCTTGTTTCACCTCGACGCAACAACTGAAAGGAGCAGTGCATACAGTGCCTATATGTGGCGGTGTTGTGGGCGGGGGTGCTGTAGGTGAGGCAACTTACATCGCACGAGCTATGTCTGTGTGTTTAAAAGAGGGGCATCGATGCAGGCGCAGCAGAGGGGAGCAAGCAGCTGCTGTTGGTGTTGTCCCACCACCTTGTGAAGTGTTGCGCACCCCCCATGCCTTTCTCCATGCCTCACTACTCTGCCTCAACATGCAGCTCGAGACCGTATTCACGCATTATTCTCTATTATTTATTACAGAATTCTGGCTGCCAACAAGAGCCCTGGCAGAATATACATGTTAGGGTTTCACAGAGCCTCGTCGAAGGGCTGCCATACCCCTCTGCGTGCGCACATGCAGAACCTGTGCAGCCACAATGATCACTCATTAATGAGCGAAGCTGCTGCTATACAAGCACGCGCTTCATACATGGTGCAGTCTTTTTACCTATCCTAGTCCTGTTAACCAGCTGTATATAGCTTGGCATCAACCGCAAAAGCGCAAGAAAGCGCAACAACAAACAAGTTCCTAGGTCTGAAACTCACACGCAGGCAGCTGCGCGTAGCGCCCAGCATGCAAGACAGTTGCCAATAAGGGCCCCAAGCATGGAGTCGCCCTTGATATTCCATTCCTGGGGGTGTTGGCAGTCGCCCCGCAGCCTAACAAGCATGCGGCCACATTCACCACAGGTTACCGACAGCTTCATGACTGCCAATGAAGCTTCAGTGGCCACCCCGCAGCACAAATAACGAGCCTCGAAGAATACATTGCTCTAGATAGCCACTATGATCGATTCCAATGACGTATTATTCAAACCAAATATCGCTGTTCTGGGCTCGTTCCGGTTCCATATGCATCACGCCTCCTCCTCTGCATGTCTGACCCGCTGCAGGCATCCTCGGCCCCTCACTTCAGAAGCGCCGACAGTCCCAGAGCGTGTAGCATGCAATCTGGCCGACTACCCTCGCAAGCTGTAAACCCTATGGATCTGGTCCCTCGTGCACATGCAGCAACGCATGCTGTTCCAGTGCTTGCATGCCGCGTGGGGGCACATGTACACCCACATCTGGGTGTGGACCACCGCTGCATTACACTGGTTCCTGCACACATGTGGCCCACAACGATACAAGCGCGCACGGCGCACGCGTGGCAGCATCTCAGTGCGGCGCCTCCATGCATGGGAATCGCGCACGCCTACAGCAGCAGCGCCAGGAGAGCAGTGCCTCCAATGAGGGTGAGCAGCCTTCCAGAAGCCAGGGAGCCAGGGGAGGCGCTGATGAGATCCCCTACGATGCCCAATGCTGCTGAGAACTCGTCGGCCGCTTCGATATTGCGCTCAATGCATTCAGCCTGTATCACGCATGACGCAATGGAAACCCTCCGAATCTCAGCTATTTGTACACGAGCCAAGACACGTCACTTGTTTTTATAGTTTCGAATTTTTAAAAAACTTTCCAAAAACTGCTAGAATACTTGTTTTTTCGAAAGAACCCCATATCACCTCAAAGCGTCGTACCTCGGTTGAAATATCGGTGCAAGCATCGAACAGGGCCCTGCTCTGGATATTGAGGTCAAGCATAGCATCTGAGTCCACGCCGAAATGATCCCCAACGGCGTTCATGCATTGTGGGCTTAGGAACCACTGAGCGTTGACGCATGATGCTCCTTCTGGTGCATTGACCTCTGCTGCCATGCATGTCTCGTTCATCTTCTTGAAAGTTCTGAACAGCATCACGGTACTCGTCAGACTCTGTGCTGCACAGAAAATGTTTCAAAAATGCATGTTCAAAAATGCAAGAAATAACGAGTTGCTTCGACAAAACCAGAGAAAAGGGTTCCGTAGGGTTCGGCCCAAAAACTTTATAGAACTATCCGTCCCCGAAGGAAGGCCCTGGGGGCCAAATAGATAGATGAACGTGCAAAGTTACAGGCAAAAGAGACAAGAACCAGAGAAGAGAGAAGAACCAGAAATGTCGAATTATGCAACAGGATGGAGAGCTGTCTGTGCAATACTGTGCCAAGAAATGCAGCGAAGTCAAGATCATTGCCACTGTGTCAGTGTCACTGTGTCACTGTGGGCCGTCAAAACTCAGAACCGGGTTCGCACTCATAGAACTGGTCGAAGGTGCCAGAGTTGTCTCTGCACACCACCACAGAAGTGGCGGTCTCGAACTCTTCTAGTGTACTATCGGCGATGGATACTTTTTTGTAGAAGTCCAAACTTTCTGGTGGGCTCGAAACGGTGTCCGTCATGCAGTTCGCGGCGAGGAAGTCCCTGATCCCTTGTTCGGTACCGATCTTGTCACCAAGCAGAGCCTCGACCACCTTTCTGACGTCGTCATCAAGGCCTGAGACTGTCGCGGCCACTGTTGGTCCCACCTGGGATATCGTTGCATCGTCAGGGCATCCCTACAGCGTACGGTTTTGTGAGTGAAGTTTAAACTACATAACGGTGACGTGTATGCGTAACCTGATACTTGAATAAACAACAAATTGATCGATGTTCTTGATCGATGTTCACCTTTTCAGAGCATGCCACGCGATCTTTCTTTGCAACCCTCAAGTCACATGGGCACGCATGATGGTTCAGCAGAAATATTCGCGGATGCACCCCCACTAGGGCATGGAATCTGCAGTAACAAGAGACCAAACATCGCCTTCCAGCATATGTCATTAAAACGGTCCCCCCAAAGCTCCAAGGCTCTCACGTGCACTATGATACGTTGCTTCCAGGGGGGGACTTTATTTCCTTACCATTCAAGGATACGTTCTGTGGGAAGTATCCTTCACCGCATGTATGCCTATGTTGCGCATACTTTCTTGTTGTGTCTTGTTGTTTCTTTTTCAACCACAACTACAGCCTAAGCGTCCTCAAAGTATACACGCGTAGGTAAACAAGGAGGGCTGCACAAATTTGTAGACTGAAGGTTCTCTGTTTTCCTTACCCTTCATTCAAATGGCACGTAAGGAAAAGCGTACCAAACCGACTGCGGAGGTGTTCAGGAGAGCCCTTTGGGCGCTGAGCAGCTGAGATGAAAGATGGGGAGCAGTGGAAGAGCCCTCTCCGGCCATCTGCGGCGCCTCCAATGCATGCCTCAGAACATTCTGAAGTTCAGAGAGGTCTCCACCCTGCAGCATGGGCGGTGGTGTGTATTAGCATGCATGCATGTATACTCGTATATTAACGCATGGCACATCCTTGTATGCATGGCAGGCTACATAGCTGTGGGGCTAGATAGCTGTGGGTGCATGAATGCATGCATGCAGAGCTCTTGGCTGAGTACATTCGCTGCTTTGAAACCTAGAATGTCTATGAGGGTTACGCAGGACAGAGAATCCCATGGATGATACCAGAAGACATGGTGCAAACATGGAACACACCTACATGTAACACAGTGTAGCTACAATGTATTAAAAGTACAATGTCTTGCACAAGTTGCTTCGCACGTTGCGTTCCGGTGCCCATGGCGAAGAAATCGATAAAATAACAAAACATGGTAATAAATAAAAACCAATATAGAAAGACTGAGCCATACTAATTGTGAGCTCCGGCCTTGCGCAAAGCGATGCAAACCTGATTATGCACAGCTGCTTAGCGCCAGAGGCATGCTGGTGACGCGTGAACATATCCAGGAAGGTAGTATTGACTAGTACGCAACTACCTCTGTGCGAAGGAGCAAGAACCAATAGTAATAAAGTCAGAAAAGAAACTCGGCAGGAGCCAAGCCTGAAGGGCATGGTGGCGCAAGGTCAGCATCCAAGCAAGAGAAGAAATTTTTATAGCATCAAGAAGTTTTTATGGCATCAAGGAAGTTTTTACAGCAGCATCCACAGGCAACAACGCTACTACTTTTCCAGATTGCAACAGGAGAAATGTAAGATAATCAAACGCTTTTGAGGGAGAGTGCGAGGATAACTGGTCAGAGGCAGGAGCGTGCCTGCAGTTTGCGGCCGTTGCTGTTGTTAGCTATGGCGGAGGTCATATGGATGGCCATAGCCAGCAGTGGGCACTGCATCAGAGGCTTGTATTTGTCAGCAACCTGCATACCAGCACAGCCGTTGCCTCAGTTCTACGCCACTGCAGCACTGCGGGCTGCTGGACGGGAGGTCAATGGGCACTATGGTACTCTCTCTCGACTGTTGGCTGGGTTGCATGCATGCATGTTTGTACTTTGCTGGTGCCTAGGCCTAGCTAGGCTGCACGTGGTGCCTTGAGTGCATGTGTGGCTATTCAGCCGCGGGCGATTAAACAGAAGGTGCATCGGAGAGGCAGGGCAAGGACATTCAAATGATAGTGCCTTAACTGAAGGCTTATCATGCATGGGATGTGTATTGGGATGGGGACTGGCACCAGATCATATTGCGCATCGTTTTTTGTGTTGTACGAAATTGTTGACAATAGCCCGGGCTGACCCTGTGGAAGCCGAGGAACTTTCAACTTTCTTCTTTCTTTCAAATTCAAATGTGGTGCAAATTCAAATGTGGTGCAGCAGATGACATCACACACGCGGATTCCGCAAGATCACACCTGTGCCTGCTTGATGGGTTCGGCTAATGCTTTCGCAGACGCTTCAGATCTACCAGCGGGAAGGCACCTGTTGCCACACTGCGTGGAGGTGCATTGAGACGTCCATGCGCACGCCTGCATGCATGCACCCTCGCCTTTCGATTCTCTGGATGTTTGTGACTTTGACGGCCCTCAAGCTTGAATGACAATGCTGTATTCACGTATTAGCACCAACCGTTGCAGGTCACTCATTTATAATATAAAAGGTACTCGGGAGCCTTGTAGTTGCATCAATTGTCGATAGTTATCGGGACATGTATCGGTGACTAAATCCATGCAGGATCTTCGACTTGTTGACCGCGGTCGCGACCGAGGGCACCTACAGCTCGCGCATGGCCATAGCCCTTCTCCTTCCGCGCAGAGACGGTCTCCCTTCAAGTCATATACGAGTACGTACATGCATATGTGGATGCATGCATGCACCACCAACATCGACTTGTGCACAACCCGAATTCCAGCCGCTTCTTGACCGCCGCTACGCAGCATTCACACCTGCCGGGGAACAATCTCGCGCGGCTATCAAACAACAGAAAACACATTAACACAATGTGCATCAGTCGTTTATGCACGATTTGGTGCTAGCACCAGGCTGAAACCCCCACTGCCTCCACCGGGAGAAGCATCTGAACAACCCGGAATACGAAGCCTACATAAAATGTACAAACGCCAAATGTACGGGAAAGGAGCCAGCTGGTAAGCCAGACTCCTGGAGAAACGCACGTTGCCGCTTCCGAAGGACGCCTGGCAGATGTTGCTGAAGTCCAGGGTGAACAGAGCTGCCTGCTGAAGTGGAAAGTCAACGGCGAAAATGCGCAGCGGACAGCATATTGCCACGACGACTAGCAGCAGCACGCACGGCTTCTCAACAGGGGCCATTCTGAGCAACTTCAAGCTCTGGAATTATGAACCGTGGCAGTGCAGGTTGGATGCGACGCCTCACAAGCGCACTGTTCCTGTTGAGGATCTGGAAAGCGGCGTTCTCGCACGTGCATGTAGGAGGCGATGATGTTGAAGCAGTAGTGTTGCTTTGCAAGGACCCCGAAAGACCAGTGAGAACAAAGGATGCGTGCGTTTGTATAAATAGTCACAATATAAGTGGAGGAACATACTCCTACAGAGGCTGTTGCGTTCGCGTGTCGTGACTGACGTTTATGCTTGAGAATTGAAAATCTGGTCGTTAATCCTTTCAAAAATAGTGAGGAAAAATCGCGATATAGTTTCTTTCGGAGACGACACGCTTGTAGCTACGGGGAACAGATGGCTTCCTTGCCGGGAAGCTGCTCGGCACCAACGTGGCAACGTTACAATTGGTGTGTAGCCGGTACCTACCCCGCTTCCTATCCAAGCCTGCCTGTCTCGAGGGATCGGACTCGGGAATATACAGTGGTGACCAGTACACTTCGTCACGCAAAACACAGCGATTACAGCTGCTTATCATTACGCGTTAATGGGAATGAATAGAAATTGTAGGGGGTTCAACTGACTTTAAAATTGGTGATTATATACACTACAACTTACGCAGGTGGTGGCCCTGCCGGTCAATTAGACAGAATGCGTGACGTGGGCAGATTGCGTGGCAGAATGCATGACTAGGCACATCGCCTCATTACGCGTAAACAAAATATTACGCTTGCTTACAGCAAGGGGATTATTATGCATGCCCGTGGATACCGAGTATGCTTCCACTGAAGCCCAGCCATACAAAGGAATTCCGGGAAAGTAAGTATACTGAGCAGGCTGTCAACTGGTTGGGTCACATGTGTATTCAACACATCTGGCTTCCCCATTGTTGGCAGCGCCCCCGAGAAGCCTTCACGTTTTCTTTATAAGATATTGTGGTTTCTGATGTAACCTCTCTTTCTGGGCAATCTATGAGTGGGAACTGTGTCAAACCCACCTGGAAAATCTAAGCGTTCTTCTTTTATGGCTTTTTTCTTCAGCACACCTGACTAAATGGTTCTGGCAACATGTTCCTGCAGCACTGGAAGGAAGAGGCTATAGTCTAGATCTACCCATATGCTCGTCTTGGGAGTGATCATCAACTCAGCCGGGGAACACTTGCCTGCACGCCAGCGCTAGGGTGCTTTAACGGCAGGTCATGGGTTCGAATCCCTGTCCGGCCAAACCCACCCGTCGCCTTTTTTTCAACCTGCTCAGCCGGGTGCATAAAGGGTCTCTTGTAGTCCCCCCTCTAACGATTTTCGTGCTTTCTGTCACTGAGGCACTCAGGCTGAAGCTCAAACTGAGTATTTTGTAGTCCCCAAGAAATATATAGTCGCTGCATCCAAAGGGGTTACTCATGGGAAACCTCAGAGGTGACTCGCTATATGAACACGAACTCAGAGGAATGTTAAGTACTCATGGGACACCACCACACACGTATTTGTAAGCATTCATGTAAAGAAGAAAAATCGAGTATTCGGGGACTACGCCCATACATACTCATTTTGAGCTTCGGCCTCAGCGCCATGGTGGCGGAATTTCATGAAATTCGTTAAAAGGGAAACCATCAGAGACCCTTCACGCACCCGGAGCAGAAGCTCGAAAAAATGCGAGAGGTGGCCCTGGCCGGACCGAGGTTCGAACCCGGGACCTCGTGGTAAAAGCACTAGCACGCACGGGCCCGCGGCTGAGTTGAAGGTCAATCCCAAGACATGTGTGGGTACATGTTGCGCATGCTCCTGCTCACGCATGGGTACATGTTGCGCATGCTTACGGCCTTCGCTGGGCTGTGGACGGCCACTGATGGGTCCAGTTGGATCCCGGCACATTCCAAGCCGTCTCATGATATTGACCAGTGGGCGTGGCAGGTGCATTACTGTGGCAAAACGTTTGTGGTGACAGCTGTGGGTTTTCGTTTGTATTCATGGAGTTCTTAGCTTGAGATGAATCATGATTAATCATGATTTTCTTGGAAAAAAAAGCATTGCATGGCCAGGTTTGCCCTTGTGTGCGTACTTCGACATTGCTAGTGCTGCCCTTTGTTCTTTGCACCCTATTCTCTGCTCCTTTCACTGTAATATGTCACCACACAAAGACCGACTGCAGTGTTTACATCAACAGCATGCATGGGGGAGTGCGAATGGTACCGGGATTGCTCACAAAGCATGTTTTTTGTCACAACAAAACATAATGAGTTCCCTGACCGCAACCTCATCCAGTTAACATACACTCAGTATCACTCCAGGCGCTACAGATCTTCCCTGCCAGCATGTGACGATGACGAATTCGTCATCGTCACTTCGATTCGAAGGTGCGAGGGCGGCTTGGACAGGTGCTACGTGTACAACCATTGACAACAGTGCATTGTATCGCATCCAGGCCTGATGACGTTGTGGAATCGAAGGCGTTGTGTCTGGTGAAAAGAGCTTGCTACAAACAGCATCATTCCACGAGACTGCAAACGATTCGAACTCGTGCCAGTAAGCAAGCGAACGGTAACGTTAGGGTTTACCAGCACCGCTACGTCAGAGTTTATAAACAGGGCCATAACAAAGAAGGGATACCCACTGGGCAATATGCAAGGGAAGGGAACATACCCACCAGCTGCAGCACAGCTGGTAAATGAAGCAAGCCAGCTTGTACATGTGGTGCTGGACATAAAGTAACCACAGAAACGCAGGGAGATCTTCACGAGATTCGAGATGAACTGGATCAGATGTCTGCAAAGACGATGGTACCAGCACTCTGCAATCCACTAAGATGCTGGCGTGCGGTGCAACCTTGCCTGTAACCAGCTGCGCCAACAGCCCCTCGCCCCTTCCTCCCCCCACGCCCTCTCCCCCAGAACTAACCCTTGTTGCGACCTAGATCTTGTACGCGTACAAGCACAGAACGCGTTCTTACTTGTAACGGTCAACACCCGACTCCATACGCATGCAGAAGTTCGCTAGCCTCGGCGAAGTCGTTGCTGCCGGACGAAAGCCTCGTGACGGAAGCACCATGCTTGCGACATCGGGTGCTGAAAAAACTTGATCATCAAGAGCAGCCCAGTTAGTACTCGCCATGATGAGCTACAACAGCGCACGTTGTCTGCATATGACGTACCTATTGATTTATCCATTCTTGCACCAACCAGACAACCTTGCGCCTGACACGGACACAGCGACTGCGATATCTCCACGTGGTGCGATCAAATCGAGACCGAATCTCACATGCAAAGCCTCAAAGCCTCCAACACTGCAAGATACTTTGATATGTGCCTCGAGCACCACGAAAGCAGTATATATATGCGCTACTGGGTTGCGAGAGCACGTTACCTGGGAAGAATTGCTTGTACACAGCCTCCCCACTCCCCTGAGATCTAGAAGTGTGTAATGAAGTCAGAGCTGGCGCTCGCGAGGTCAGGTGCCAGTTATCGCTCATCAACTACTACTCTCGCGGGGCGCAATTCCAAAGTTTCGCTTCTGGAGCTTCTATCGAGTGAAAGTTCCTAGCAGTTAGGTCCAAGAGGTATTAGCTGTAACGGGTTCGATCATTCCGAGTTAAGACAACAGCAACGATATGCAGCTCGTCGGTGCGCCTGGAGCCCCAACGAAGGCCAGGCCCTTGACAACATCCGCAAGGCGTAATGTTTCTGTGAAATGTACGTCTGCTTCCCCAGCGGTCCAAAACTCGGCTGCAGCGACGCAGCGGCACGAAGACAGGGTGAATGAGATGATTCAAGATCGCGACCGCGCTCGTGACGCAGCTGTCCAGGACTTCAGCGCATTCGAACCACAGGTACTATTTGAGACGTATTCTTGATCATCTAGGCGTGATTTCTGGTGTTCCGCAGCTGTTGTGCTGGGACGTGGATATGACCGCCGCCATAATCTTCTGTTGTGTACAGCTTGTTCTGCGCTCAAATTAACTCGAGTTTGTTTTTCGGTGAGCTCGTGGAGCTCGCACTCTCACGGCAATGGGCAGAGTTTACAGCTGGAGCAGTTAAATGCAGTTCGCAATCGATGTTAGCAAAGAAAAGCATGTTCATGTTCCGCCTGTTTGTGGGTTGGACGGGTGCGGTTGGACGCTTTCCTTTCGGCGGTGTCGGCTGTTGTGACGCAGGCTGCTGCGATCAATGCTTGCAGCAGCAATGCAAGAATAACACAAACACGCATCATTAATATCGCTTCTGCTTCAATCGTCTTTCTAAGCCGACGCAGATACGCATAGTGCATGACATGACATGACATGACATGACGTGCAGAACAATGGCGACGAGGCGCTCTTCGCGGGGCGCTCCGCCCGTGGAAGGGAGGGCAACCTTACGGGCTTCGGATCCTTCTCGAAGTCTCTCAAGCACGACGAGTTCGGTATCCCTGACCCGGCCGCCTTCCAGAGCCTTGTGGACGCCATCGAGACGGGCCTCTCCTCCACTGACCCCGTCCGCAACAGGTGCGGACCCCAATAGCATGCGGGCTCCAATGGCGCAGCTGCTGCTCGGTTTCATGTTCAGGCTCTTGCTCTGCTGCTCGAGCTCTTGGACTGAGCAGCTTAATCCAAGAGCGCTCAGCCTAAGCCACCTTGCTTTGCAGCTGAGCGGCTGGTTACCCGGATGCAGTGAGAAACATGGCCAAGCAACACCGCCGCTGTAGTGGCTTTGTGTAGTCTTGTTTGCTCACTACTGTCAGCGTGATGGCGTCAACTGATCTGCCTGGCGAAGCCAAACCAAGCCAAGCCATCCTGCATGCATGCTCCAGAGCGTTCGACGTTTTTGTTGTTGCTGTGCATGTCCCCTCTGGAACCATCGTTGCTATTGCAGCCTCTCATTGCAAAGCATACGAAGTACGATCTGTAGGGAGGCGTTTGAGAGCATCATGCTGGGTGGCGGTGAGAAGCTTCTGGCCAACCCTCTGGCCGCGTTCTCCACGCAGCTCATCGGCAACGACTCCCATGGCACTCGCATGGCCCCCGCACCCGCCTTTGAATCCCGCAGCACCGCCATCGACATGGTGGAGCGCTACTGGATGGCCCTCCTGCGGTACATTTCCCATTGAGTGGCCATAGGCCTAGGCTGTGGGGTGTGGCGTTGGGGGCACGCGCACCGTGTACATTCTCTAGCTTTGCGTTTGGCCCATGAAAGCCTCTGTAGTTGGTCCTTTTTCTGTCTTCCTATTCCAAAGTTGATTGCCTCTGCAACAAGGGGGCCTGCCGATCCCTTCTGTAAGCAATCTGTGAACCCCGCAGCGCGTTCTGTAATCCAATATGCTGCTAAACCAACATCTTGCATTACATATTATTGTTCTGACGCAAGATGTTGGGTTCTTACACATCACGTTGCCTTTTTTTTAGCCTACCGGACTGTCGCTAGGCAGCCCCTGCCTTACCTTTGATCTGCGCTGCGTTTGACAGATTCAAAACCATTCCCTCGTTCCCTTGTCGGTATTGGTTTTACCTCGTACAACCCATAAGAAAAAGCAACTGAACGGCTGCATCAAAACCAACCGAGTAGGACCTGCTGTTTGGGTTCCTGCTCTTAGTAGTGCCTGCTACCTTCTCCAGTAACGCCTGACTTTCTCCAGTAATGTCTGACCTGCTCCAGTAATCTCTGATTCTGCTGGTGCAGGGATAACGCACTCCGGTTCGTTCACCGAGGAGACATAGGCCAAGCTGCCATCGAGGATCTGAACGCTCTGGGCTTCGAAGAGGAGTTCGGATACAAGGTGCTCATCATTCCTTCCTTGACGTCATCTGAGGTTGTATGAGGGCATGCCTTCAGAGCACTGCATGCATGTAATTGTACATGTATATGCATGCAGTGTAGTGCACGCCTGCGCAGTTTTGATCGTTTTATACGCCCCCTGCAACGCCATCTCCTTCACACACACACACACACACACACACACACACACACACACACACACACACACACACACACACACACACACACACA
>JAUMHD010005796.1:0-12218 GCA_032359135.1 Ulvella scutata
GACTTTCGTGATGGTGCTGTTGTGCCATTCGAGTGAAGTGGTGGAAGTTTTGTGTTAGTTGCTTTTGGCTATTTGGGCTCATGCCTATTCACTACCTTTCCGGTTTGTAAAGACCTTTTCTTCAAATTTCTTGTACTTTTTCGGCCGCATTCTTCTCAACTGTCCGAAATCATGGCTACGTGGCAGATAGTGCCAATGAATATGGTGCACATCGCATCTGCGCGGGTTTTCTTCGTTTTGTGCATTCTATATGGCTCTCATCGATGCTGCACATACCTGGCTCGTTGTCTTGGGGGGACATTCCGCACTCAGGCAGTAGTGATACCTACAAAAGAAAGAATTAAACAGTCGTTAATTCATGTTAGATCAAATAAGTTGGTGTTAAATGGGGGTGGACGGGGCCTTTTACAATGATTATTTTGGCGTTCATTCAGGATAATTGAAGTCGCTGAATTGCTTTTTTAATTAAAGTCATTAACAGTACAAGTATATATGAAGCCGATACCTCGAAATGTCGGTGCATGCATGCATATGACAGGACCTGCAGGAGGTACTTTGTAATATTTACATGAAGCAGAGTAACTATGCATGCTCACGCACTTGAGGCAGACTACTGGAAGATGATGTAATCGCGTGTTGCGGGACGGGCCTGAATAGAGGGTTTGCTGCATCGTACTGCTGAGATTGAGTAGGTTTCTGTTGTGATATTCTTCAGGTTGACATAGTTCGGTCTTCGTGCTGTCCAGGCTATGTATATGCTTCTGTGCATATGTAGGAATGTGCCTTTTTATGCTCTTGACGGTTGCAGTACATGTGGACTGAGTCAAGGCACATTCCTACAGCATGACCAGCGACCTTGTCGATGTAATCACTAAAAGAAGAAGACTGCCAATGCATCCTCACTCACTGCAAGCATCATGAAATGTCCTCCCCACTACCACTACCATCGACACGCATACCCTCTTCACTGCTGCAGCAGCACTCACATGCTAGTTGCACCCCTTCATCGAGGGTAACAACCGACGGGCTTGAAAATTGCCGCTTGATTGCCCGTGCACCATTCTCTCCTATAGCGTTTCCACTAATATCAAGGTGTTTCAGATCAGTCAGGCCTCGCAGGTGGGGCCCCAATGCCACAACCCCCTCGTAATCTATCTTGTTGCGCCGGAGATTCAAGTTCTTTAGCATCATTAGGTGCCCGAGATGAGGTGCCAAACCCGAAATTCCCTGGACCCCGATTCTGTTGCGTTCCAGGTTGAGTTCTTGAAGAAAGGTAAGCCTTTGTATGCATGGGCCCAGCACCAAGCCTCCATGATCGCCGATATGGTTCTCAAACATACCCAATTGCTCCAGAGCAGTGAGGCTGGCGAGATGTGGCGCCAGTGCTGCGGTACCTTCAGGGCCTAGGACATTACAGCCCAGATCTAGTACCTTGAGTCGAGTTAGGAGGGCGAGATGAGGACCCAGAGCTGTTACACCTTGTACAGACATTCCAACCGCAGATAGCAGCAGAGTTTCCAACCAAGGGAGACCATTAAGTTGTGGCCCCAGTTTCAGCAACCCATAATCACCTAAAACGCAGGAATTTAGTGCCAAAACTTCCAGGTTAGGGAGCCGGTTGAGGTAGGCGAACACCAGTACCACCCCCTGTGGAGATTTCAAAGTATTCGCGAAAGAAAGATGATTCAGAGATGTGACAAACCTGAGATGAGACCCCAGATCTTCGGCAGAAAGTCTCGATAGGAAGCAGTTCCTGAGCTGCAGCTTCTTTAATCCAGAGATTCCCGCAATACGCCAGGAAACCTCGCGACTGTTGTAGTGGTCTTTCTGCACTTTTATCGCATCGGCACGGTTTGTAAGCTCCAAACCATCCAGTATCAGCCTTGTGGTTCCAGAGATGTGTTCCCAAAACAGCTCTGGAACTGGATCACATGGGTCGCATGTATATAGGCGAGCGCAGAGCTTGTTTGCGATTTCTGGATATTTCGCATGCAACGCTACTGCGTGGAGATCTTCTGGAAGCATACCAAGCTGTTCGCATAAGCTCACATCTGAGTTGGAGAGAATTGAGGAGGCCAGATGTGGCACCTCCCTGAGAACCTGCAGGAGGACAACGTCATTTATGGGAGTTTTTGGTCAATTTGACAGCATTAATTTGACTGCATTTGACTGCATTTGACACATAAAGTCTTAGCTTATGGGCTCTTTGGCGCATAACGTCGTTTATGGGGTTTTGGGCACATTTGTAATAATACTAACTGGCACATATTTAACGTAAGTTAAGCTTGTAAATGTGCAAGTTGAATGCATGCAACACCATCAGGACATTTATCAGCGTGCATATCCAGCAGCGTGATATGTGCTACAGTATTTGATTGATTCCAGTGATTTGTCGATTTTTGCACTTTCACGTAACCCTACGAACTTGATGACAGAACAGCCGGAATCATTCTCGAGCTGGGCTTCCACATACCGGTACACACTTGAAGGTGAGTACCATGCATGGGCCATACCATGGTGGGCCATGTTGATCCACTGTTAGCAATGTTGTGCGGCGTTCTCTGCAGCCGCTGTGTTTGCCTTCGTGGTCCCGTGTGGCCCGGGGGTGTATGTCCATGTCCCACCCCTTCGAGGGTGCTGAGGCCGAAGCCCTTCTTGGGTATGGCGTGGTTCCCGATTAGCTTTTATTGTATTTTTTCCCCTGCAGCCATTAACCTCTTGGTGTGCCCGCTGTCAAGGATTGACTAGGCATGCCATGCATGTGTAGTGTGGCCACAAGTGTTTGGGGGAGTTACCCCTCAGCCAGACCATAGATCAAGGCCTCTCGGTGTTAAGAATACCTATATATATTGAAGTGATAAGCACACTAGAGTGCTCTCTCTCTCTGTACTCGTATGCAACCAAGTTGTAACCCGCCCCATCCACGCAGTGCCGCCTCGGTGTTCTCTACGCAGCGTCATTTCCTGTCAAGGTACCGGTAGCCACTCCCTACTTCCGACCGCCGGCGACCACGCCGCAGGTGCGGACCATGCACTGCCGCACCCAAGTTGCGTCGGATGCCCCTGTGCTTCCACATGCCTGCTGCGCGCACCAACTCCACCAGCGTCGCTTCATCAGTCAGGGCAAACAGTTTTCCCAGGAAAATTTCTCACCCAAATATTTAGAACTGTTCTTTACAACGAAGCGACATGGGTTATCAATGACGCGTACCGGCCCCAACCCCCGTGCAACCGCCGCATCGCCCTGCAATCATGCTCGTGGATGCTTGTAGCATCAGGGACCTTGATTACATCAACAGGCCTCAGCCAACCCCCCCTCCCCCCCCTCACATCATGAGGGCCCCAACCAACCAACCGCCAACCCCCACCACCCCCTCCTACCTCTTCCATCCCGCAACGTTTTCTGGGCTAGTCACGCATTCCCTATGGGCTGCAGACAATTCTAGCGTCTGAATCGCAGTCTTGAACAACGGTGTTACGATTGTGGGCGAATCAACTATATCAGTGACAGCATCGCTCCTAGAGGTAGAACACGGTCATAACCGATCGGGCGCTTTTGGTATTAGCACAGAAACCTAACAAACGGTAACCGAGCCCATCGAAGCAGCAGTGCGGACATTCCTCATTATTTACAGATAACCGTGTGGAAAGAAAGTTACAGGCATAACTCTATCGATTTGCTCATGTACCAGCAAATCCACGCATGACAACTTGTCTGGCCCCGTAAACACACACTACGAATTCAGACCTGTGCACATGCCAGACCAAGTTTCTACTGAGCACCGTTCCGTGGCTCTGTTCTTGCTGCCCTGAATGTTTGGCCTGGGCCAAGCATATTGATGCTGACAAGCCAGCATGTTACAAACCTGAAGCTTGATTCCCTGTCGTTTCTTCGTCAGTGGCATGTCCTGTGCCGTTTGTGCGATGGCGAGCTAAGTAGGCATGCGCTGATTTGGTGCATGAGCCTTTCTATGGAGTTATGACTGTAACTGCACACACAGTTATCTGCATGTAATGAGGGTTGTCTTGAGAGCTGCTGCAATGGGTTTGGTTACCGTTGTATAACATAGCGATTCAGATGCTGGGATCAACTTTATACGCTATGTTCCAAACCTGAAAGGTGGAGAAAGAGCAGGAATCCTAAGACACGCGCGCACATTGTGTGCACATTACATTTTTGTAGCTCTTCCTGTACTCTAGGCAGATGCAGCAGGTTTGGTGCTGATATCTTGGCAGATGAAAGCGCAAAATAACTTTTACAACTTCACTCCTGAAAATTCGCATTTCACAAAGCATGGGCAGAGTGGCATACTGTTGAGGAGGATACGGGCAGATATCCCATGCCTGTGAGATGCATGGCTGTGTAAATTAATATTCCCTGTGGTGGTTTTCCCTGTAGCGAATAGCGTGAAAATTCAGCTACTGTGGCGGTGAGGCGGAAGCTCAAAATGAGTATGGTGTAGTCCCTGAATAATTGGTTATGTATCACTGGTATCTGGAAATGGCAAACAGTTGCTGTTCAGCGCACACGATGGATTGTTTTGGGGGCTTTGCAGTCATCAATCCATCATGGAGGCTTTCATGGAAGTGCGCATATCTTTTTAAAACCTGTGATCACTTATCATTGTCCTCCGCGGGGGACTTGCTGTTCATATGAAGCAGTACACAGGCGTATTGTGCTCTCATACCTGTGTACTGCTATATGAAGCAGTACACTGGTGTGGTGCCGTCGGTGCCATACAGTGATCACCAGTGTCGCTTAATTTGTTAGGGCACACACCCAAAAAATAGCCCCAAATACTGAGAAGTGTTCTATGTCACTAAGCGACAGTGGTGATCAATGGTGCCATACGATCACTTCTAGATCTGCAATACGAGATACAAATTGAGGTGGTGCAGTGTGTGCTGGAAGCATCCATTGCAAGAAGATTCGAAGAAGAACATTCCTCAGCTGGAGGGGCCCCTGTAGGAGACGAGGGAAGCGTACAGGATACGCGAACAGTGACGTTGGAAACTGGAAAGGCGATGTGTGCACACCGCTGAAGGGAGGGACTTCCTCCTTCAGGAAGCTGGAGGCGCACAGGCCGAAGCCGAGGGTGGGACTTCCTCCTTCAGGAGGCTGGAGGCGCACAGGCCGAAGCCGCGTCATTCTGACCACATAGGCGCGTCATGGCGCGTCATTTCGGAGAATTACGGCCCATGCATATGTAGATGTGTCTGATTGTGACGCACAGCAACTATCATACGTGGACACGCAACCGAGCTCGGCCTAGTCAGATGCTCATTCACAAAATGTTGGCCACGTCCATGGATGTGCATCGCGCGCATAGCTTAGCGTAGCTACACAGAAATTGAACATCATCTTGATTGGCACTTGGCAAAGTGCACGTGTTCTGTCGGTTGCGCAAACCTGGGTGCGGCTGGTAACGTCAATGATGGCATCATCGATTGTCTGAAAATCATGCCACCATTGTGTACAGTTCTACGGTCGACCCTTCCCCGCATAAAGGCATTGGCGTGCCAGCCAAATCTTGAGCAGTGTGCTGGTAGAACCCTCATCTCGTACATATCGGAGAAGTCGGCAACTTCCTGCTGGCGCCGTACAGAAGTGACTGTTGGTCAGCAGCAAGTCAGGAACTTTGCGCAGGGTGTCAACAGCGACATTGCTGGCAGTATGGCTACAATTCGTGCTAACAATTACAATATTCCGTCGACTGATCCTCCGGACAACCCCAGTCGTCGAGTCGATGTGATTGATGTCGATGAAGTCCTGGCAAAGGTGTTCTCCATCTCTCTGCTCGATCGCCTCGTATCCCGGCATGACATCATTTAGCATTACTCTTAAAGATGTGCCTAGGTGATTACATCCTGCGTGTTTGTCGCACTGTGCTGGATCGCAATATGGAATGGTAGCATACTTTTCCAGCCTCCCTGAGAAGCATACACAGTGTAGTGCACTCATACCGCATGATACTATTCAACAGTGTTCCTAGGTTTGAAAGAAGAGGGCTCTGGTCCGTGCAGGTGAAAGCAGGGCAAAAAGTGGCGCTTTGTCGGTGCTACAAGTCAGCCAAGTTTCCGTACTGTGATGGAGCCCACGTTAAACACAACGAAGAGACAGGTGACAACATAGCTCCTGTAGTGCTTACCGGTGACCTTCCCAAGGATCAGCGTGGTCTTCAGTTCGTGACCAAGGTGTGCGATCAGTTGGAGCTGCTCTGAAAGCTTCAAGGCGTTTCAAACTCCGGCAAGAGGCTCTTGGTGTCTCGAATCGTGCACTTGAATTGTTGCATCTGGTTGTGAGGCAGTGTTCCTGCGCTCAATGGCATGCAGTGAAAGCCCACTCTCTGTTTTGCATCGTACCTTACACCCTGAACTGCGCCACCTGCACGTTCTTATTCCCATGAACTTATTGTTGGTGGTGTTTTGTCGCTTTGCAGACCTTGCTGTAACTGGGTAGTGTTTGGTCCTACAAGCAACGTCTGACACCAGGGGAAGTAGTGACAACATGTTGGCATAACAAGCACACAATGTTAATGTTTGCACATTGTGCAAGATATGTATATGGATCTGATAGCCGTGAATGTAGTCTCTTGTACTAGGCATAGCCATATACGTATACAACACATTGGCACGGTCTTCTACTTACCACCCAGTACACGCATACACGCCATATATGGACAGAAAATGTCAATGGATGGTAGGGTTCACCAGAAAACCGAAAGAGACAACTATAAGGGCATGTCTCTGCGCTGCTTCGTGCACACTCAGGCTTGTGCACACAGAATCCCAAAACTTGGACAAGGAAAGAAACACTCGAACCGGTCTTCCTCATGGTAATCAACACGTCCGAGGTAGTGTTAATCACGCTATCATCGGGCATGTGAGAATGAGTTGAAGGCCTTAGGCTGCTACGACTGCCGAGTTCTAATCTGGTCGTTTTCTACATAATACGGCGAGTTTTGGCGACAATATGCATCTCTACCATTCATGTTGTGTTACTACGTTTCTAATACTTGCTGGATGGTAGATGGGTGGTTTTGTTGCACAGATGGTATGTGGGTGGGGTTGTCGCACACATGTAACCTGCTGAAATATGCGGACAGATGGCGTTCGTACAGTTCCAAACTGCTCAAACATGGGCAACACTGTATATGCAGAAGTCAGATGCTGAGAAGAGCAAGAACGTCAAGGGCCCTCGGGCAAACAACTATGGAGTTGACAGCAACGTTCCCCCGGATAATCCTTCCAAATGCGTGCACATGCTTGATGTGGAAGACCTTCAGGTGTGATACTTTCGTTAGGTGGTCATGCCTATATACACCCTTTCCGGTTTGTAACACAGTGCACTTTCGTTAGGTGTTATTTTTTTCTTTTGTACCTGGTTTTATGATACGACACTGTTACAATATTGCCGGTGTTCACACCGTGAATACATGCAACGGACACAACATATAGCATACTTGAACTTCAGCCAAGTTCTGGTATAGGGTACATGTTCGGATTTGTTTTGTGCCTATCAGTGTCGCTCTCCTGACATATGGTGAACTTACGCGTACTTTCGTTTTCCCAGACAAAACGTCATGGCGCAACGCTGGTGCATATATTCTGTGTTCCCGTTTTGGGCCCCTAGGGACATGTACAGTGGCGGCCACCTAATTGTACCTGCATATGTGACAATCTATGCATGATTCGCATGCATGTACGGTGTAGTCATGCTCTTTGCAGCGGCGGAGGGGCAGGTCCTTCAGCCAATAGTATCTTAATGCAGAGTACGTACCTTTCATGCAGAAAACAGGTTCGTTTTCTGGACAACAAATACAGAAAGTCGCGGTGCCGCAGCCAAGCTTCCAGGTCAACACGCATGAACGTTCACACACATCATCGGCCTGTTTCAAAGAAAACATGTACACAGTCAGTAGGAAATGCGAGCAAGTTTCGTCTCACAAACCGGAAAGGTAGTGAATGGCATGAGCCCAAATTCCAAACGCCGTTTGCCAGTTTGTTTTTCGGGTACAAAGAAAAGGGTGACACTCTGTATGTGCAAAAGATGCTTTGTGTTAGTTGCTTTTGGCTATTAGGGTTCATGCCTATTCACTACCTTTCCGGTTTGTAAATGCTAATGTATGTGCAAAATATGAAGGTTGTGTGCAGGCCGCTGTGGGTGAGAAAGGAGCCGTGGCGCTCTGCAGGTGCTTCGCGTCTGGCAAGTTCCCCTTGTGCGATGGTTCACACAACAAGCACAACACCGAAAACTCCGACAATGCCGGGCCAATAGTCGTCAAGAGCCTTGGTGGTGGTGCTAGCGCCTCTGAACCTCCAAAAGTTGACGATTCAGGTCTGAAGGTTTGTTTCGGCATATTTTCTTTGGCCCCCACGGCCTTCCTTCGGGAACTGGTACTTTTATAAATTGTTTTGGCCGAACCCTACGGAAGGCACATGTCGTCGCCAGTGCCGCGTGGAGTCCTGGAGGCCTTCAATATATCGGGCGAAAGAAGAAATTTCTTTGGCGAAATTGTGTATTTTGGGTTTCTACATGCAGCATTTCGTCATCATCCCGTTCTTTGCTGTGGTGATCTTGGCTCAAAGGATCTCGCCATTTCGGCCCAGGCTGACAAATCGGCACTGAAAGCAACCCTGTTATACTGTGTATGTTCTCCTATCCAGAACTTCATATTTGCCAGCATCAGGAAGTGGTTCCCGATCACCATATTATTTCCCCCCTGTTCAGAGCTTCACATTCGCCAGCACCTTTTTTATTTTCTTGATACGGTGACCACAATGGCCCCAAGGTTGGGCCTAGGGGCCCTTTTTTTATTTTCGTCACAGCTGTGTCTTGCAGTATTCGTCACTTTTGGTCTGTTCATTTCAGAACGTCAGATTTTCCAGGTTCGTAGATGATGCAGTCTTGCACCGTTACCAAAGCTTTCATTATCGTTGAACAAGTTCAACTGGAAAGTGTCGGGACAGTCCAAACAGTGAAGTGCAAGCTATGGCTGTCATGCGTGCGACGACGCGCATGATTTACATGCATGTTATGTGTTATGTTCAGCGTTGTAAGATGCGACTGCCAACCGGTTTGGACAACCACAGCGACAGCTGATGGACAAATTGCAATATATAGTAACTGTTTCGTGTTGCACTTTCGTGATGGTGCTGTTGTGCCATTCGAGTGAAGTGGTGGATGTTTTGTGATAGTTTCTTTCTCCTATTTCGGTTCATGCCTGTTCACTACCTTTCCTGTTTGTAAATGCGTGTTTCTGTCTTCTTCCTCCACCTTATGTACTAGAGACTAGAGCATGGATGTACTCAGCCTAGCTGAGCGGATTCCATGCTCAGAACGTCTCAACCATTTTGGGCATACTGACTAATCCGCAGAAACCGCCGAATTCATCACCCAATTCCAAACATTTTCTCTCGAACTTTTGTGTGAATATGGCGCTCGTTTCAGTTTCCTACATTAAGGTTCTGGATACACAGGCTCTGCTTTCCTGTAAGGTCTGTCTTTGGAATTGGTCATTGTTTTCCTGTGAGTGTGGTCTGTAGTGCGTATGAATTTGGGGTCATGGCTATTCACTACCTTTACGGTTCTAAACTGTTTCGAGTGAGTGTGGATATACACTTCTAGACTGAAGGAAAAACATATGCTTCTGAGGAATAGTACACAGCAGAGTCTCGTTAACTGGACAAGTCCATGCATGTGCAGGTGATCCCGATGAGTGAGGTGGCCAAGCATAACAAGGATGGGGATGCATGGACTGTTGTTCACGGCAAAATTCTCGACATTTCGGAGTTCATCCCCCGCCACCCTGGCGGTAAGGCTGTGCTTAAGCAGTATGCTGGGAAGGTGAGATCGCTTCATGCATGTGACATAGCTACATTCATGGCGACATTGCGACACAGATTTTGTATCTGCTCTATACCGGGAATCGTTGTGAGTCTACAAAACACGCCTGGGTGATTGTATGTGTCTACATGGACGTACATATGCTGTATGCATGCATGCACCACATGTATTGTGATGTGCAGATTGCCGATGAAGGCTTCGATGGTGTGCATCAGGAGAATGTGATCCTGGAGAACCTTCCGAAGGAGAAGATTCTAGGAAAGCTTAGTGCGGAAGAGGCACAAGCTGGCGCCGACACTGGCAAGTTTGAGCCGCCACCCATCGACAGTATCCTGAATCTGTATGACATGGAGCAGGTGCAGCTATCTTCCTTATGTTCCTTTATGCTCCTTTTTTTGTGATATGATCAGGAAAGGCAGCATATGCAGGAGGCAAGGAATGACTGTCTTGTTATTCGTGTCTTCTCACTACATGTGAGGACACACTGGGTTGACGGTATTGTTTGTGCACACCTGATTTTTTTGTCTCCTTTTCTGTACAATATTGGTGAAAGGTCTGATGTTTTCGTTCATGGTATTTGTTTGTGTCTGGTTCTCTGTGCATCTCCAGATAGTTGTTCCCACCATGGCGCATTCTCGTGGCGTTGCGTTTCGTTATTGCTACCGCAGTTTCGCCGACAATTCTGGGCACATTACTGTGACGGTGCTGTTGCTCCATACAACTGAAGTGGTGATCTGGTTCCTGTTGCTGATGGCTGTTTGAATACTTCCTTCTTCTTTCAGTACCTGTCTGAAAATTCGACCATAAGCAGACGAATTCCGTTGTCAGAAGCAAGGAGGACATCAGTTCTGCGCTCTCCAACGTCCGGCACCCTGTTCGCCTGTACCGTTCAATATAAAACTTCCCTGTCATACCGTAGGGATTCTCTCTCTGAACATGAACATGTCTCAACAACGTGTTTTCGAACATCAACTACAACTTGAAACATACAGCATCGGGAACCAAGCCGCATCCACGAATGCAGTGCTGTCGATGCAATCCTGTCGATGCAATCACTCTTATACACGAACGCGCTGGTCCGCACAAACCACGAAAGGGTGGGCCGAGAACATCACATACCATTACGTAACCAAACCCTGATCATTACATAACCGTGATCATATGAATGTGTGTGCAGGTGGCCCATGCAAGCATGAAGGACACTGCCTGGGGTTACTACTCCACTGGATCTATGGATGAGTGGACCAAGTGTGTTGCGAATCCACATGCACGTGAACCAGCATGGCATCTTGCTTGTTATTCGGGTTTTGATGTTTCTTGTTATTTGGCTTCCTGCCCTTTCATTGCCATTCGGGTTTGTAAATTTTCATCACCATGTTATGGTATAATTCTTTTCTCTGCTACAAAGGATAGCTAGCATGGCCACCGATATCACGCGCCGCTGTAGTCAGTTTTGCATTCCGTTGTAGCACTGGCCATAATCTAGCCCCTGCGCGCTGCATTCCTGATCATGCATTCAGGTTTCTGGCCTCGTCATTCTCGATGTGAACATGTCTTAGGCAGCCCATTTAGGTAGGGGGTGATCTTACCATGCGAGGAAGGTGGCTTGGTAACACACAAACAATATGTTGTTTTTACTAAACTACCAACACAATACTGGTACTTCTTGCACTGTACGTGTTGTGTCGGTACTGTTCTCCTTCATAAACGGTGTATATAGTTACAGACGTACATCCATCACATGGCACAGCAGGAGATTATCCACTCAGCAAGACATTCGCAACGGCGCTAGAGCTAGAGAACATCAAACACATGGAGCAACCGGCAACAAACCCCGTGGGCAAAGAATCCGGAAGCACCTTCAAAAACCCTGTACTCTGGAACATCCAAGGATTGTTGACGCCTGTGCCTTCCCCCACAGGTGTGGAAACCAGGAGATTTACCGACGGCTACGTCTCGTTCCGCGTGTCATGCGAAACGTGGCTGAGGTGCAAACCGAAATATCGATGCTTGGCCACAAGATGGCGTTCCCAGTGTACATCTCTGCTGCTGCAAAGGGTGGCTTGGCGCACTCTGACGCAGAGGAAGGGCTCTGCAGGGCTGCATTTGCGCGGGACACCATTCAAATGTGCCCTCATATGGCTACCAAAACGCTTGAGCAAATGGCGGCCGCCCGCGCAGGTGCTGTTCCAGCATGAGACATGCTGTGCTGGCACGAGTCATTGCCTTCTGCAGTGTGATTTTTCGTGCACGTGTCCTCTCTGTTACTCTGTTTTAATTGTGCTTTTTCGGTCTTGGCATTGTGTTTCGTCACTATTATCGCAGTTTGGCTAAGAGTGCTGGGAAAGACTTTCGTGATGGTGCTGTTGTGC
>JAUMHD010005807.1:0-12206 GCA_032359135.1 Ulvella scutata
CCAAAAGCAACTAACACAAAACATCCACTTCACTCGAATGGCACAACAGCACCATCACGAAAGTCTTTCCCAGCACTGTTAGCTACACGGCGATAGTACTGACAAAACACTATGCCACGGCTACTGAATACAACATCATAGGAACTGAAAAAGATACTGAAACAGACACTGAAATAGACACTGAGACAGACACAGTGTAGGAACTACAACTGTATTTGTCATCCCAGGAGGTTCCTTTGACTCTAATAGGGATCGTGCACTGGCCGCCTTTCTCCTTTCAAGTTTGCAACAGGCAAAGTTCTTTCTTTTTTGGCTTGCTAGAAACAGACATGAGAAATAACCGGACCTGCAGGTCATCCCAATGCATGTTGCCAGCCCTAGCCACCATGCTGGTCAGCATCACCACCCTCAGCGAGCCGCTGCGTGTTCCATCCACTGCCATGCGTAGATGCTGTGTTGCCGCTCTCACAGCAATGACAAAGTGGCCCAGATAGTTTGTCTGCATGCATGCACCAGATAGTAAGGTTGTGTCGACTGTAATGCATGCCACGACATTGAAACCTGTGTGCTGGACTCTAAATAGTTGTGCTAAACTTCACTCGAATGTGACAGCAGCACCATGATGAGAGTCTTTTTCAGCAGTCTGGGTCAGCTTGTGATAGTAATGGGGTCTATGTTGATTGCTACTGGATAGGTCGGTTCTTGCCCATTGAATGAGAAAACAAAATTTCCTTTTCGATTGGGACCTAAACACTTTTCATGCTCTACACTGCACAGCCGCACTGTGTATCTCCAAACTGGTGGCATGCACACGCAGTGCACTTCTGTGAAGGGCATTACCCAGAGCTACCCATAGATGTGCTCAAGTCAGCCATCCGAAAAGGAACCCAAAGGGGGGGGAAATATGCCACGAAAGGCAGACGAAACGTGCACCAAAAACACCACATGCACGCGAAAGTCCACCACTACCCTGCAGGCCAATGTGCTGGGCAGTGGTCGCGAACCGAATTCCAGCAACATTGTTGGAATTGACCAAAATTACGCATACCGATTGCTGACACTAAATTGATCGTACAGCGTTCGTGCGATTCAAGCCTGAAAGGCAATGAAAATGCCAGAACCCAAAAAGAATGCAAGATGAAGCTATGAAGCACCCAAATAATTCGCATGGCACAGTAGGTACGCAACAGGAGGTACGTAAAGCGTATATTCAGTTACAAGCATTTGTTAGAGATAAAATTCAAGTTTTTTCACAAACAATTCACAGTTCTTTCAACTTTCGATGCTTCTGGCACAAACAAAATCACAGTTTTTCAACTTTTAGTGCTTCTGGATTTTGGTTCTGTTTGGAGCGTGCCTGGAACTGGACCTCCATGCCATCCTCTGTTAGGGTGTGCTGCAGAGGACACATGAGGCCAGCATTGCAGACCAGCACATCCAGATGCGGGAGCGCTGCCACTCTCTCTGCGAAAGCATGCACCCCCTCCATGCATGCCAGGTCAAGCTGCATGAAGCTCACCTGCATGTGAAGCTTGCTTTGCTTGACATAATCACTGTTTCCCAAGCTTGCTGTGTGGAAAACCTTTTCTTTTTGAAGTTGTATTAGAAGACCATTCGAGTGACAAGGTGGATATTTCGTGTTTTTTGCTTTTGGCTATCCGGGTTCACGCCTGTGCACTACCTTTCCGGTTTGTAAAAGGACGTACCAAGTTCAAAGAACTGTTTCTCAAGTGAATTTATACGGGGGCAGCTTCACGCCAACGAGTGACTGATGAACGTGTGTGGATGTATGATTCAACGAGCTGCTGTATGTGGATGTATGATTCAACGCAGTTTGACTACTTGCTAGACCAGGAATCCGCTGCTGTGCATGTCGCCTCTGCCTGTTTTGAGACACATCTACATAAAAAAACACCGCTTTACATTCTTGCATGAACCCGATACACACATGCACTGATGCCTTAGGCGCATCGGAGTGCTGGTTCACAGCTTTAGTGATCTTGATGCTGAGACTTGTCAGAAAGTGTCTTGAAGTGCCGTGCAGGAGGGAAATGGGGTCCACACTACACCCAGATGCGTCCATCAATGTGTGGTACTTCTGTGAGTACCCTTTTGGTGAAGTTTACAACTTCTGTGAGTACCAACCATGATGTACGGTGTAGCGATGCTTGGCTGCAGCTAGGGCTGGATCTGGTGGCTTGTGGCTGGCTTCCGTGCGGTTTCTGCTGTTTCTGTTTCATGTTTCTCTGATGATCAGACTGCACTGGTGGTTCTGTGAGTGCTCTTGATGGTGCCTTCCATCTCAGGCGTTGCTGTGGCTGCTGGGGCACTGGCATGCTGAACTATCAGTTCAAACTGATCTGTTGCCTATCCGTTCAAGTGTTTTTGAAGTGTTAGGCCGCTTGTGACCTTCATGTGAAGTGACCAAGGCTATGGTGCCATCTGCTGCGGTATACGTGTACACGAACATGATACATGTTTCGTAACTTGTTATGCTGGTTGTTCAGAGGACACACACCCGTCCATGATCAGCACAGCCTTCTGAGGCCTGCTGCAAACTTTGCGCTACTGCTTCGCCCCTTTCTGCTGATCGGGATGTGATGATCACATGAGCACCTCGTAGAACCAGGGACTTTGCAACTACGAACCCAACACCACTTGTTCCACCTGTGCTTCTCACCACTTCCTGTCACAAAGTTTGAACGAAACAACAAGAAAAACTATTGAACTAGACAGGCAGCCAGAGTCACCACTGCAGTGATGATGATGATGCAGATCTATCCATCACAGTCACAGATCTATGTGAAAGGCACATGACAAGCATTACGCACTGTAGAAGATCTCAATGTTTGTATGATATGTCTATGACATGTATGCTTCTGGAGCTCGATTAACAGTTTGACCAAAGCTTTAGAAACCCCACAAGATCACTGATCACGGTCTTCAAGAGTTGTCTGGAAGGATGCCGCGTACGCTACATAAAAACATGTATGGATACCAGTACGTGTGTTGAGCTGTTACCTGTTATGAGGATCGTTTTCCCCCGGGCTGGGTCGTCCACCTGACTCCTTTTGCTGGGCTTCCGAACCAAGCACCACACGTTTCTGGCGAAGTTTTCTCCAATTTCTACAAGTCCATAGACAGATATTACAATAGCTTTCAGCAATCGTGGGGCCATGCTGAGATCTGTACAGAATCTAGCGGCAACGCAAGATGGACATTCTCATGAACAGCGTGGAACAGGGCAACCATGAACAGCGTACTATGCCACGTGATATGTGCATACTCATATGCGGCTTATGCTACTACTATAGTGCACTATTTTACTTGCCGAATGATACACTGCTATGGGCGCAGCATGCTGACGTGTTCATAATTGGAGGGAATGCATATGATGGGAATACAAAATATGGGACTGCACAGCACTGGTTCAGAAACAAAGGAGCTAACATCAGTGCCTGTGCTCCAGAAGTACATGGGCACGAACTCTCGTCCAGCTGGATCCAGTGTCGTGACACGGGATCCTGCATGCTAATGCATGGTTATCTATAGCTGAAGTCTGTGTTGCAATGTTGTACAGAATAGGTAAACATGGCCCCATGGACTGACTCTCAGGGCAACCTGAAGAACTTGAAAATTTTCTCCAAAATCAAAGGCAGCCTTCTTTGATCATTACTGCGATTGCGAAGCCGATCTGAAATATTTCCGGGGTTTAGGGCACAGGGAAGAAGCTCAAACACTTACACAGGGGGCTAGCACAGCTGTGGTGGCCCGGCCGGGTGAGAAACGGGCCCTGAGCACCCAACAACAGAGCCTGCCTTAAAATTTGTTACCTGGCAGGGACCAGTTACCGCGAACTCTCTAGGGTTTGAATGTTTGCGTGTTAAAAACAGAGGAAAAACAAATACACTTCAGTTAGATGTGCGCTTTACATAACTTGTTCAATCAAGCGCGCCAGAAATGCGATTGAAATAGCATGTCCCGCGTACAATTGCATACATCATGTTATGCCCACACAGCTTATATAATTATCATGCGTATAGAAGTGTGCTGAGGGCCTTATAGTGTGTTTCGGCCAACTAGCTTGTTTTTGGGTCATTTTAACCAAGTATTCAGATAGTAAATTAACTGCTTTAGTGAATACGCCATACTCTGGATGACCTTCGGCCTCAGTGCCACGGACTGGCGGAATTCATGCAGTTCGTTAAAGGGGAAGCGACCAGAGACCCTTTACGCACCCAGCTCGAAGAAAATCCTAGACGTGGCTCTGGTTGGACCAGGATTCGAACCAGTGACCTCGGGGTAAAGCACCTTAACGCTGACGGGCCGGCTGCTGAGTGCAAGGTCAATCACAAATGTGTCTCAGTGGTCAACGACCTTGGTTTCACCAGCAGGCGCGCAACGCCCCCAACTGTAGGGGAGGTTTCGGCCAGCCTGGGAAGTGGGGTGCTTTGCAGTGGTGTTGTCCTTGACCACTTGCAGTTGCGCACATCATGTCTGGTTAACTGATGTGGAAGGTCATGCATGGACATGTTGCTCAGGAGGTGTGACAGGGGGCGCATGTGTGTATAGTCCTGAGGCATGCTGAAGCAACACAGAAAGGAGTGCTGAAGTGGTGGATATTGTGTGTTAGTTTATTTTAACTATTTGAGTTCATGCGTATTCACTACCTTTCCGATTTGTAAGAAACCGGTTCCATTATTTCGTTAATATCATCAAGAAATGACTTTGAAGGGGGGATTACACTGGGCAGCACATCTTGCACCAAACCCTGTCGAACTGGCTGCAGGGGTGGTGGTGAGGTGCTGTGTTCTCACACACATGCAGTTCTATCCGCACACACTTAAGGAAAACAAGTAACAGATCGCGAACGGCGCTATTTCTTTACAAACCGGAAATGAACGGCACCATACTGAAGAAGAGGACGAAGAAGAAGTAACTAATCGGGAACCACGCCATTCCCAAGCAGGGCTTCGGCCTCAGCACCCCCGAAGGGGTGGGACAAGGGCGCATGTGAGTCTGTGCTGTACACCGCGAAGCTTCGCGAAAGGGAAATTGTGGCTTCCTGGGTGTGCATAGGTTTCAGGGTGCCTTTGGAAAGCTTTGTCCTCCAGTTCGGTGAACTGATTTGGGTGGGTTGTAACCGGTTGCCGTGCCCAGAGAGGTCTTTTAACATTCCGTTAACACTATGGAGGCGACAGTTTGCCAATGAGCAATGATCATGAGGGGGAAAGCATCGATGGGAGGCGTGATTGAACGTTAGTTCCCGCAGAAGCCGCGGCTGTCAGCTTTGTGGAAACATACTACTTGCCTCCTTTTTTTTTTTCCCCAGCCACTGAGGGGGAGTGAGGCTGCTATGTAGAACTCAGTTGAATTTGCATGAGTTGAAAGAGTATCTATGGAAGAAGTCGCGGTTGTGTATAGGCTATGTAGCGGCATGCTGACCACATTTCTTAAAGGAAGGCACCTGCATGTCAAGTTTTTGCCGACTTCGTTGCCTAATCATCCCAGAAACTCTGGCCATCCCTCTGGGGAGGTGAAGTCAGCACAGCAGTGCACAGCTCCATGCATACCTACACGTACGAACATTCGCGAATGTACACTGCATATGCATGCGCAGCAGCTGATCCAACAAGAATGACGCACAATACTTGAAGGTAATCACTATCTCCTTCACGCATACTTCTCCTACACGGGACACCTGCGCGGTGTCGTCTCTTCCTGTCGTGCGAGCCTTCCAGGTGATTCGCACAGCCTGCACATGCTGTCACATTAACTATTGGTGTGGCTTCACGTAAACGACACTATTGTGCACATCTCCAGTCTTGCCAAGGAGCAGATATACTTTTGATTCATTTCACACTCGTGCCGTAGCGCTGTTGTCTTGTGCATCTGTCGTCTCCCATCTTCGCCACGTTGCTGCTGCAGCAGCATATAGCATCTAGGGCCGCGTCCATTCCAGGAATCCATGCGGCTTCTTATTTACTTCATAAGCATCCTGAGCTTGTCCTGCGGCAGGGTGATCTCTCAGGTGCGGCTCACTCGTGCGGTCACACCGTTACATAATGTCCAGCAGGCGCTTCACACACGTTCTGTTATTACCGTAAACGTATCTCTGACACCCGAGCAATGAAGCACGTTGTGACAGCAACACGCTTCTGTGGCAGGCTGTTTTGCTGATGGCGGGCAATGTATCATGTGATATCTCTATGTGAACCTCTAAGGTTCACAGCGAAACATTCTTTCATTTGCGGGATCTGCTTCCGCAGCACACCAATCATAAACATTTTTAGACGAATGCCTTGATGTGACAACGTGACGACGTGTGTGTGGCTGCCAACAGGAAGTCAACGAGCTTGCTGTTGCATCTGGAGCAAGAGCTGACGTATCTTTCACACATCGCACCACAGTAAACAGACCAAAGCTGCTCTCAGAAGCTCTACTTGCCAGGAGATCTCTACACGAAGCTGGCGCAGAACATCTGGTCTCCGATCAGGACACAGAGCTCCAAACAGAGACTTTGTCGAGGTCAGTAACACCAGTAGATGCGAGCTATGAGAGCGCACCGGTACCCAGCGACACTGGGGAGACGGGATTCGCCGAACTTGGAGACACATTCTTCCTTTGGTTTGTACTTGGTGGGTTCGGTTGGTGCCTGTACCATAGCTGCAAGCCTGGAGGATGCTGCCGAGGCTCCAGAGCCGCGAGACACTTCCCACAGGGCAGAGTTGCAGCCCCTGAAGCACCTATAGGCACGCAAAATCAGCATGGAGTGATACTGCATGCGGGTCAGGTACCACCAGGGCAGCAATGGTTGCATGGCATTCACCCTCATGGTGCTGTGGCTCAGGTTCAATTAGGCCAGCAGAGTGCGCCAGGCGCTGCTGCGCAGCCGTCTGTGCATTTCCAGAAAGAAGTAGTTCCGAAGGTACCATCCCAGCTGTGTTTTCGGACGGTGCTGACCAGAATATTCCGAACAAGCAGGCTGTCTCAGAATGGGGTGCTGCAAGTAAGGGCCACGACACGCAGTCCTGAACAATATAGCAAACTTCACTCCTGTCGCACAGCATCACCAACACAAAGGCATCTCCAGCACGCTTCACCACGCTTTGGCAGTAGCGGATAAGGTTACTGTCCAGTACAGCTCCACCAGTTCGGAAGCAAGCCTCAGCTAATGAATGACAGGAAAATTATTGAACCTATAGCTTTTCAAGCCACGTGACACAGCAAGAATACTGCTTCTGTTTCTTTGTGCTTCTTGTTCGAGACTAGTGACCTCTGCAAGGCACTGAACAACGCATCAAGTTATGCTGCCTGCTCCGGCCATCCAGCACTCTCTTCAGCGATCAAGCGCACCCTGAATCGCACTAGAGGGAATGCAGCACACGATCAAGACCCTTGCATGCGGTATGAGGCACAAGGCACAGCACACACAGTTTGAGAGCAATCCGCAGCAGCTGTAGACAGTGATTTCGGCTGCAGGAGGCGCCCACGGCACTCTACAGAGTGGGCTCCCACCGCTGGAGCACCACGCCTCTGGAGCCTACCAAGCCGCCGCCGGCCGCGCCAGCGGCCGCGGCTGCTGCCGCAGTAGCGCCGGCTGCCGCCGGCGCCGGCGCACCTGCGTCCCCTGGGTCAGTGTCTGAAGGTGCGCGAGCAGCTGCGCCACCTGTAGCCACACGGCGTCACATCATCCTTGTGTTTCCGGTTGTTCTGCATGCACTGTGATCGTCTGTCGCGGTTGATAATCTAGCGCATCCCGTAAACTGAGATATCGTACTCGTGCGATTGCAGTGTGGAGGCTGCTGCTGCTGTTTTCGTTGTTTTGCGGAGAATGTGCGAAGGTCTGGGATCCTGTTGCAGCGTCTATTTCATGGCGACGGGAAACTGTTAGTTTTTGTTTGCTAAAGGCCAAAGACCTGCATGTTAACATATTTTCCCTGCCCTGCAATAACATTGTTGATGTGTTCCGGAAGTGTGTAAAGTCACAGGCATAACTCAATAGAATGGCTCATGTACCAGCAAATCAACGCATATCATGTGTTCCGGAAGTGAGCCGAGGGTCATGCCGCAAGTGTGCACGGCACTCATTCACCCTGTCAAGGCACTCGCAAGGCTGAGTGCCTTGCACACTGTTGTCGTGGTTCTGTCTTCGGGTTGTGGTGACAATTGTGGAAATTGTGACAATGGTGACAGCAAGCTTGCAGATGAAGGGTAGAGGATTTCTGTGCATGACGGGACGGTTGTATGCATGCAGGTGAAAGTGGCTTGGAGCGGTTCCATTCTACCGGCAGCAGCGCAGACATATCTGTGTACTTGCCTGCACCGATCGCTGTGGAAACCGCTAGTAGCCACACCACCGCCGACGGTGACACCTCATCTTTGGAGGCGGCCGGTGGCCCACCGCTTGCAACCCCCACCGCGCAGGACCCTGGGGCCCCTTGTAGCCACACCTCCCAGCAAGGCACATTGAGCAATCACAGCAGCGCGTCGGCGTCGGCGGCGCCGCAGCCACCGCTCGCGGGCGTGGCTACAAGCAGCAGCGTTATGGGGTCAGAGAAAGAGTGCGTGATCTGCTACGATGAAACCGGAGACCACGTCATGGTCCCCTGTGGCCACGGAGGGTTCTGTGGGCGTTGCGCAAAGGACATGTGCACAGGCCACGCCCCCCCCTACACCGCGGAGACAGGGCATGTGTGCCCGGTGTGCCGCGCTCCGGTCCACGCAGTGGTCAAGGTGTCGCTGAACACCGCTGTTGGGAGCCACAGTGCCGCAGAGTGCGCGTTGATTGTCGCCGATGCAGCTCTGGAGGCGCCTCGTGCATCGTTACCGCCGATCGCAGAGAGTGTGATAATTGATGCGCTGCGGGAGCATATGATACATGTGGCGCTGCGTCACCCCCACGCCAACTTGCATTCGGCACATGTGGTGATAGCGCCGCCGCCGCCGCAACACCGCGGGGCGTTTTTAGACATGTTTGAGAACGCGCGCCCTCTGCCCCCCAGTCCGCCTCCTGCGCCGCCGAGGTAGGTAGAGTTTTGTGTCATGCATGACACCCGTGAATGTACCAGTCGTTGCATGTTGCTTCATGGTTCCTGCAAGATGTGATGTTTGGTGTGGAACGAAGTTGGGTTATCTTATGGTTTGGATGATGAATCAGTTCCGGGGTGGAAGGGGGAAGGCGATGAGGGGCCGCAGTGCCAGGGTTGGGGGGGGGGGGGCTAGGGGGCTCAAGTGGAGAGCGTAGATCTTCACTTCAGAAAATGGACCTGAAAGAAAACAAGTCATCCCTGTGGCTTCTGAAAGCATCGTTCATCCCAAGCTTGCTGACAGTGCATGATACCACGAGTCAGAGCATGCATTTGCATGCATCCTGAAAGGAATGCAGAGTGGCGGGCATGCATTCAGAAGAATGGTTGATGCAGAAACCTGTGATATAACGGTGTGATATCAATGCATGGGAAAGTTTGAATTTCAGCAGGGCCCTGCAGCTGCATGCATGGGTACTCTGAAGCAGTTGGTACTTGAGACTTTTTTTGTGTAGGGTAGGTTGTGGTTTTCATCTGCATGGTTATTGTTGGTGCATGTCCCATCTTCTTGTTTGGAGGTTTTTCGTATATTCACTGCCTTTTCGGGATGTAACGAAAAGCAGCAGAATGTGCTATTGAGGTATACATGGTTGTGTGAGAAAGCTTGTCTGGTGTGATTAGCCACATGTATAGGAGTGGTGATGCTTTATGCAATCGCATCAGAAACGTGTTCGCTTATGTTGAATGGATGCTGGGTGTTGGCACAGTGATGTTGTGGCTTTTTGGGCATGTAGATTCTGGGTATTGTTGTTGCCTTTTCGGTTTGCACGGGGCTTGGGCACTGGCAGTCTTTCCTATCAACTTCCTGTTTGGTTTTCAGTTGGCAACTTGTAACTGTGATATACAAAGACCTCACAAAGGGCGAGGGCCGGTGCTCTGCATCCACGCGGACGTCTGGGCATTATTTCAGTTCAGCTTCACAAATTCAGTCCCCCAGTTGGGTTTGCACGAAAATTTGAAAGTTCCCCGGTTTCTCTGTCTCCCCCCCCGGAGCAAGTCCGGGCATTTTTCAACAATTTTGTGCGACAATGGAGCTTCAGGCAACATTGGAGACCTCTGCAATCATGCAAGGGATAGTGTAAGATCAGTCGTCGAGTGAGAAGATTTCCAAATTTGTGCTGCCCTAAACCAGCGTCGAATTGGACGAGCAACGATCATGCTGGGGTTCCCGAAATGTGATTACATCTACAGGACGCGGGGGAGAGAGCAAATGCAACAAAAGCTCAGGGAAGGGCTAAGACGGCAAAACACCCAAGACACCAACATGTATGCACACCAACGGATTCATTCCACCTCGAGATCTCAGCCCTCCGCAGAGGGCACAAGCAGCCCAGGCAGTCGGGCATGCCCGCTCGCACGGGAATATAACTGAACCCCGGGTTCCCGAAATGTCGGCGTGTGTTAGCCCATGCATTAGTAACATGACACTGAAAAGTGTTGCCGTCAGCAAGTAAAACATTTGGTGTGTTGAAAACGTGAGCAAAAAAACTAAACTGTCCACGGACATTCGTTACATCACCAAGCCCTGGTGTAGCAGTCAATCCGTGCGTACAGGCAATTGGGACATGTTCAGCTTTGCCGTAACTTGCTGAAGCTTTCCTGAAGACCAGAACTGGTCGCAGTGCGAAGGTCACTAGTACTAAGGTTTTCATCAACGTTGACCCTCCAGTCATGACACTGATCGTTCACAGGCGCACAGACTAAGCGAACACATCCAATCGAGGCAGATATGTACTCGCTCATTTTGGAGGTTTATATTCTGTGGAGCGTGGATCGGAGTGCAGCGTAGCGATCCAATTGAGTGTGGTGAGTAGGACAGGCTCCTTCCTAACCAAACGCAGGACTCGTGCTTCGGACACCGCGTCCGTGATCTGCACAGCACGACATACCATTTAAACGCAGCTCTGTATCAGCGATCAGAAGGTGCGAGGCCCCTTGCGCTTCCGAATTGGCAACATCTCAGAGTTTGCTCTGGCTGCCCGGAAGAGTGTAGACAGCTAGTTCAATGCTGGCCAAGTATTTTCAATGAATGTTCATGAATAGTTTGCATGGCTTTTGTTTGTATGAATCAAATGCCGCAAAGAGGTGGATCGCAAGGGTGGTGATCTGTAATTGTCGTGGTCACCTGAGTCCACTCATCAGGCCAGTGGGTGACAGCACTAACGCAGAAAATAGCAAACACCACCAACTGAAAACTCGAAGAACCGATGTTTTGTCCGCTACCACTTGATCTTGCGGGCGATAAGGAGTGAGGAGCTCCTCATCCTCGAGGTTCAGAGAGCATTCGTTCAGGCATCAACTCTGCGCGACCATTGGTGCTCGAGACATAATATATCGGAGTCACACTGATGAAACATATCATGTAGGTTGCTGCAGCATGGGGACGCGTGATGGAGTGGCCAGAGGCGCAGGCGACAGGGCTGATACCATCGATGCACCAAGCCGAATCGTTTCTTGGCAGGAAATGGGATATCCACGACCCATCGACTTTGATCAGGCTTCGTTTCTACAGAAAATTCTTGCTACCTGGGCTTCTTCGTTCATGGAACGGGGAAAGAAGGTGCGTTTGAACGCTGAGGAATGGGCATGCAGATGTAGAATTCTACATTGCAATGCGAGGGAGAAAACCGGAACGACCCCAAAGGGGAAGACAAAGAAAAATAAGAAGAAGAACTAAAACAGTTGTGGGTAACCTTGCAGTATCCAGATGGTCAACACCAATCGTACCAATTGGGGCTTTTGGGTGGCGTGTGATACTTGATGGATTGTTTCTTTTTTTTTCAGCTACACGCAGAGCTCAAAGTGTTGTTACCCATCAACAACGTCGTAGAATGGAAACCCACTGCTGTTGTCTGTTGCTGCCAGTTCGTTTCTCCGTTGTTCCGTGTAGAAAGATGTCACGGACTGCACATGGCCTCACCATATATGCATGAAAAATGTTAATCTTGGATCTGGGGCCACGCTGCCCACCTCAGAGGGAGCACTGACAATGCCAGGTTCACGAAAATATATTTATTCTGAAAAGAAAAAAGTCTCTTTGACAAACCGGAAAGGTAGTAAATAGGCATGAACCCAAATAGCCAAAATCAACTAACACAAAACATCCACCACTTCACT
>JAUMHD010005818.1:0-12174 GCA_032359135.1 Ulvella scutata
AGTGAAGTGGTGGATGTTTTGTGTTAGTTGCTTTTGGCTACTTGGGTTCATGCCTATTTACTACCTTTCCGGTTTGTTACAGGCTTTTTGGCTTCATTGGTATAAGTTTTGTTTTGGTAGCAAGCCTTCGTCAGAGTTAGGCCCAGAACGATTAAAGTTGACATGGTACCACTTATCGCAACCCCACTGTGGTGTGTGGCATTGATCACCAGTGTCGCTTCGTTACATACAATAATTATGAATACTTGGGGCTATTTTTCAGGTGTCTGGCCTAACAAATTAAGCGACACTGGTGATCAGTGGTGTGTGGCCATGCAGGCAGCAGGAAGGGGCATATCACGGCCCGCCTTCAGAGTCATCCAGCAGCACTTTGCAACTGGAGGCAACGTTGGAGATGTGGCAGCTAGGGAGGAGGTGTGGGAGGTGGCGGGGCAGCTGGCAGGCCTTGCGCTGAGTGTCGCGCTGCTGCAGGCGCTCGACAGCGAGGGAGTGGAGGAGGTGCTGCTGGTGAGCCCTGCTGTGGCGGTGATAGTGCTGTGGCTGGTGGCGCAGGTGTCACACATCTTCCTCAGGTAGGCTGCTGTTCGATTCGCGTTGAAGCATGTATTCGTATTGGTGGAACGTCATTTTGACAAGGCTGCTGTTTGATTTGCTGAAGCATGCATTGGTGTTTATAGAAGGTCACTTTGACATGGTGACGTTCTACAAACCCAACCCCTCGGACGTATTTGTTTATGCCAAATGACGTAACCATGGGGGGGGGGGGTGGTTGTCACCTAACCCCCATGCATGCATCCCGTGCATGTATGCATGCATGGGATTCACTTCAGTAGTCACTTCAACGATTCGTTGAAACGAGCAACGTGGTGGGTGTACACCGGTGTGCGGGGCGGCATGCATGCACCACCGTGGTTACCAGCTGCTCTGGGGGAAGGGCGTGCGATGAGGCTGGGGCTCCTGGACTCAGTGCAAGGCTTGATGCAGTACCGGCACTGCATGCATGTGTGCACGCATGCATGCACTGCACTCCTTCTAATGCCCCAGGCATAAACATTACTCTCTGACATACCAACGATCTTCTATCACGTCAGAGATGCACACCTGCAGCATGAAGTGGCTAGAAGCGCAATCTACGTCCGTGTCGCGTTGCACAACGGGACATGGACGTAGATTGCGCTTTGTTTCAGGTGCACGTGCTGCATACGCGTGATGCATAAATAAATAAAATTTTAAATTTCATTATTCTGTGGCGTGCATGCATGCAGGTACACGTCACTCTCTGTTCTGCAGCTGCCGTGGATCAGTCAGGCGCGCGCGATCACCCTCGCACGCGCGTTTGTAGGAGGGGAGGGCCTCCCATCGGTGCAGCAGCTGTCCTCTGCGGAACCCTTTGCGACACCGAAGCAACTTATTAGGCCACGGATCTCCACCAATGCCACTTTAAAAGACCTAGAAACTGCTGCCGGCAGGCTGCCGTTTGCTGAGCACTCGAACTCGAACTCGTGTTTAGGGCTTGATAGCTCGTGTTTAGGGTCGAGTTCGGACTCGAAATTCGGACTCGAAAATGAAGGGCAGTCGATACCTTCAAGCGCTGCGGGGCAACCGGGTGGTAGTAGTGGGAATGGAGCGCGGATGCATGATGGGGGGTGTGGGGGCTCGCGGCTTCAGCTGGTGCTGGCGATGTATCATGCGGAGGACTATGTGCTGCTGCCGAGTGACACGCAAGGTGTGTTGCGCATGCATGTGCTGCATGTATTGGATGTGCAGCCGTTGTTGCAACTCGTTGCGTCGTTGGCGTCGTTGGTAATGCCTGTTGCATGTGCTGCATGCATTCAATGCGCACCCGTTGCAACGCGTTGCATGTGACTAACACAACGGCTCAGACAGCGCGTTCATCCCCGAAATACTGATAAGTTGGCATGCATTCAGGGGCAGCTTTTGAGATGGGAGTGAAGGGGAGCTGCGTGGAGCACTCCATGAGCAAGGCGCAGGCGGTGCTGCAGGCGGTCTGGTACAGCGAGCGCCGCTCAGGATTTATGCATGGGCAAGGCGGAGATCTTGAGGCGCTCATGGCGTCCCTGCAGTACGCGAGGGAGAATAGAAGTCGGTTTGAGGAGGAGCTGCGAGCGCAGGGTTGGGAGACTGACAACGTGTTGATGTGTTCACAGAACAAGGCGGTCTTGAAGGTGGCTGCTGCTGATGAGTAGGGCCGAGCATGTAACGAAGTCACCACGAAGCGTTTGGTGGTGTTGATTTGAGGTCTGTCGGAATGACGATTTGATGCTTAGATGTGCTGTGTCGAATGGCGCGAGTGCTGATGTAGCAAGCAGCAGTGGCCATGAGTCGGTGCGACAGGTTTATGGCAGAAGGGTACACAGCAGGGAGCCGACGACGAGGCAAGAGCATGCAGCTTTGGACCAAAAAACAACACACAGACACCGGGGGCAAGAGCTGACGCAGGCACACACTTGTGAATCATGGAACTAGTCACACTCAAGGAGCACATTTCAGACTTGCATTATGTCACACTACACCGAAGATCGTTACATATGTTTTGTGCATGTCAGCATGCCTAACATCACACAGCCTCTCCCCCTTCACATTCGCTCGTATACAGGGCCTGCGCCACTGTCTATGTAAGAACACACAGGGCATCTTGAAGTCGCACAAGTGCTTATTGACACGCACTCAACCGAGCCTATGACTTGAACAAGCATGCTCTCGGACAACCCTAACAGCCTCTCCCATGATCATTCCTTCCTCGTACTTCATCTGCCTGAACAACTAATATACTAAAACTATGAACCACTGCAGGATGCTGTGTGCTGCAGGGCAGGCTCAAGCGCGCAATGGTACAGGCGCCGAGCGTTCTATAGAGTTTGCGGACTCCAGAGAGCGGTCTCAAAGGGGCTCCTGCACGTCAGCAGGCCGCAGAAGGCCCTGCATGCCCGCTAGCTCTGGGCTGTGTGACTCTGCAGGCCATGAAACCTCGTGAGTGGGCATTTTTGAGGCAACATGGCCTGCCACAGAGACACGGACCACCACGCAAAGTGTTTCGATCATGTTCTGATCTACGGTGACAAACACTATGGTGACAAATACTACCTGCACAATGCTGCAGTGCTGAGCTAACGAAGCACGCACACTGCCTACCACATCACAAGCAGGGCAGGAGGGCCCTATGGCACAGGTGCCAGGCCGGAGGGGTGGAGTGGAAGAAACACAAGCAGTGAACCAGCAGTGGTGCATGCCCAACAGCTACAGAATCCCCCCGATGCTGGTGAGGGGCCTCGCAGTTCTGTTGCAGAGCATAGAACCGATGTTTGTGGTGCTGTGGCAGGCGTACCGTCACCTGCTTGACAGGATCAGCATGCAACGCAGCCATGACAAACGCAGCAGGCACAATGCCAGGCCACGTGGGCTCCTGGAACCGTTTATTGCATAGCACACGGTTTTCCAGATTTTCGTTTAGATTGCCCGCCTGCCTTTTTCCCAACAGTGCCTTGTTCCCAGCACATCACTAAAGGAGAAAAGGGGGCAGAAGGGGGGCCTACCCCCATCCCACTCAGGGGAAGAGGGGGGAAGAGGGAGGGGCGCACCAGAGAGGGTGCTGGCATCGTGCGCCCTCCACTTCAGGAACTGGTCCTGGATGCAAGCCTGGACGGTGTTCATCGTCACCGGGAAGGCCACCATCACAAACAGCAGCAGCTCAAAGGGGTGTGAGTGGAACAACGAGTCTAGTGCCGCGGCCACCGTGGCTAGAGGGGCCGCACAGGTGATCACGACCACACCGCAGAGGATGCGCGCCACCACCACACAGACAGAGAACTGAGCGAGCTGCACACGCACGCCGCAGCCTTGCTGCCTGCTTCGGCTGCCTGTGGCAGTGCACCGTCACAAGCAGGGGGCCAGATCGCAAGCAGCAACACAGGAAACACAGGACAATACCACAATTTGCTGCTTCTTCTTCTTTTACTATTCTCCAACGTACTCATTACAAATAGGAAGGGTAGTGAATAGGCACCCGAGTAGCCTAGCGCAGCTAACGTACTATCCTGTTGGAATAAAGTTTTTTTCCTTAGTGCAGAAGCGTTGAGCAGTAGCAGCAGTAGTGGTGCTTCCAGGCACTCTGTACGGCACTGGAATGCGCTGAAACATTCCACTCGCAATTGTGCAGCGCAGGAAAGCAATTCGCACGCGCGAAAGCACGACATAACTATATGTGTGAAGCAAAGATGCAGACAGAACGTTGTCAAATCCAATCAGCCCAGAAACCAAATCTTTACTACTTCCCCGCATTACCCCCTGTAGCCACGCATGGAATACGTATGTACGGACTCTAGAACTGGGCATCGCCCTGCAACAACCAGTGCCACACACACACACACACATACACACACACACAAAAACAAAAGCAGCCGCACCTGCACTGCCCATTTAGACACATCAGGTGGATCGCCATAGTCTCCACAGTCAACAATATACTCTAGCACCCACTGGTACGTTTCCGCAGCCCCCCCACACGACGAACTGCGTCTTCGAGCTGCGCCCGTTTCCAAACTGTTTGAATTTGAATTCAGAACTTCTAGGTGCCTGCCGTTAGCATCACACTGATTAGCTGCATCAAGGCGCGCTTGAGCTAGCTTCAAGCAGGCTTCGTGTGCAACGAGAACGAGCGCCATGCCTAGAGTGGAGTCGACACAGTATATCACAAAGTACCAGGAACACTCACTGGTGGATGAGCTGCCATCGTCCACTTGGTAGATCTGCTCACACAAGCACCTCTGGAAGTTCTAGATTAGAACTTCAAGTGTTCGTGAATGTGTTCGTGACAGACGTTGCATTCTGGTGCCATTCTGACAGCTCCTCCAGAACTGATCGCTGGTCAGTGTGGCCAGTACGAAGCTGAGGTACGTGGTGTAGGTTGCGGTTCGAAGTATAAGTGTTCGGTTTGTCTTACTATTCTGTGTGATGTGTGCTCATAACTCTGATCTTGTAGTTCGCAGAATAATCGTCTGGTTTTTCTTGTTCACTATTCCATGTGATGTGTACTCATAATTCTGATCTCGTACATGAGTCTCATTCAGCGACAACAGCTTTGTATTTGGGAAGCTGAGGAAGAGGTGCTCAGGGCAGCAGTTGAGCATGCTCTGCAGCCACAGTGGTTGACACTGAAGGAAGAAAGGAGTCTTGGGTATGTATGTATGCATGCACCAGTGTGAGCAACAAGGAGATGGCAGCTGTGTGCAGGTATGCATCACGTGGTTTCTAGTGTGCATGTGCTGTGTGCAGGATTCGCGCATGTACGATCTGGGTGTGTGATCTTGGTGCAAATTACGAGGCACCTCTGAACGTCAGGCATAGGGGGACTCTAAGGATCGGCAGCACCTGTGTGATTATGGCAATGACCATAGCGATTATGTGTGCTGCTGCAGATGACACTAACTGCTTGCTGACATCCATGCCCCATACGATGAAGGGTCGCCTTGGAGACTCTCGATTCCTGCAAGTCTACGAGGCTAGATCTGACCGGGTACGGAGGAAGACGTGGTGTGCAAACTATGCGTATTAGCATGAGCAGCGTGGGGTGCAGGTCAGGTGTCATAACTTCATTGGAAAGTAGGCGCTGATATGTGCTGCGCTGAGAGGTGCTAGACAAAGAACCAGAGTGCTGAAGGGATTGGCAATGAGCTACACAGCACTTTCACTGGATGCTTCTAGACATCACTCTATAAGAGCTGAAACACTGCTGAGATTAGCCTGAGATTGACAAACCGGAAAGGTAGTGAATAGGCATGAACCCAAGTCTGCATACAAGACATTAGCAATAGGCCACATAAAGCTGAACGTAATATGTCAGCATGCTTACTTGCACTGCTGAAGGAGGAGTGTTAACTGTCACCATGGTACAATTGCTCCAATGATGCAGCAGCCCCAAAAACCTCCAACCGTGGACTATGATCCCTGCTAAAGCATGTAGACCTACATTTTAAGTTACTTTAATGCGCACGGAGTGAAGAGCCAGTGTACGCGACAGGTTCACCATGATGACGCGAAACATTGTTTCACAGCAAGGCATAACGACGACCCATAGCATGCGGGCACCTCGGGCTGGAATAGGGTCACACCTTTTATATAAAAGGGACAGTAGCACGATGACGAGCAGTAGCAGCTGGGCACTCAGCGCTGCAGGACCGGAGACAAGCCTGCATTCTTTCATGTTCCCCAGCTGTTCGGCTCAAGCTGTCGGATAAGACGTCACATAACTTCTTGCCTGTGGTATGGTATATCTACAAGAAGTCCTGCCTGGCTCGCAATCTGCCTTTGGATGCTCACACAGTCCAAGTAGGACGTCCTATCTCGGCTTGCAAAGTCAGAGAGGTATTAGCCTTCTAAGTGCAAACAGAATTCAGATCGGCCGTCAAGCATCGACTGATTGTTTGTGCTCGATATGACACAGCTTGAAAGCATGCTGATACATGAACCCGCTGTGTCGTGCGCAATACTTTTTGAGCACATCAGAGCCACATCTCCACGATTCACCTGAACAACTGAGCAGCAAAACAGTCGTGGCGTGGCATGCTGTCATGCCATGCCGGCAGCTGTGTGTCCCAGAGAGTCGACGACGTTCACAAACATCCCGAATCGAACACTCGCAATCGTCACGCTGCAGAACCATGTTGCTGCAAGGCCAGCTGCATGTCCAATTAAGTACAAACTGACTGTAAATTGGTGTGAGATCAGATGTATACTCCACGTGTTCGCTGGACGGCTTCCCGATACGGTCCGACAGGTGGTGCTCACAAGTACTCTAGCTCCAGAGTCAGCAGCATGACGGAAGGAGAAAGTACTTTCTCCATTTGGCTAGTTCCAAATCCTGCAGAGCCTTTTTACGTCCGAGTGGCCTCAGAGATTGAACACTGGTGTAAACAAAAGAATACACCGGTGTTCACACCGCATGTCACTCTGATAGGAGGAATAAAGGGCACCCAGGATGACATTTTGGGCAAGTGTGAATCACTTGCTAAAAGCCTCAAGGTGCCTTTCTCTGCATCTCTCGACCTTGCCCACTTCTACGTCTGCACTTCTGCCTCCCTCCTTGTGTTCACAGAGCCACCAATAGTTCAGTCCTTGCTATGTGAAACCTTCTATTTTCTGATTGGATAAGCAATTCAGGGCCCTTGCTGTGTATCCCTGATAAATCAGTGCCATCAGAACCCTCTCACATTTGCAACACCACTCATACTGAAACTTCCCTGGCATGCACATGCTGACGCCAAGACGACTGCAGAAGTACTCTTTATCTATTGCCGATGTAGATATGGGCCAGACGCGGCACCAGTGCGTGTTCTTGAGGTGCAATACGGAGCAGTCTGCAATGAAGGCTGCCGACACGGCCTGGAAGGCGTTTAGGCTGCAACCAGCTCCATACATGCCCCACTGCTCACTTGTATACTCAGATATGCCAGAAAATGAAAGGTTCGTGCCCTGTGTCCTTGGATCACCTGCCTACCGATATCCCACTGATGCAGTCATTGCTCAGGCTGTACGTGCAGCACAGGTTCGTGCAGTTGAGATTTGAATAAAGAAACGATCGTAACGAGGCAGCCAACTGTTGCGAATGAATCATGAAGCTTGCTTGTGTGTCGAGAGGACACGTATCGGCTTCCAGTGACACCGGATTCACACGATTGCTGCAGGCAGAGTGTGGTGGGGCAGGCAAGGGAGCGCTTGTATGGTCCTTTGCAGGGATATCAGAGCCTTCTATGCACGCCCTCGTTCGAGGTCAGTGCCCTGCATGTGTACAAAACACCGTTCCCTGGCGACGAGGCCTTGTGGGAGGAGGTGGGGGTGTTCCCGTTGGCTGATGAACCAAAAAAGTAACTATCGGGCTGCAGAAGAGTCAGAAATCCGCAGCTGCCCTGCAGTTTCGTCTGCGCCCATGATACAGGGCCAGGGTCACAGATATGAGTGTGAGGTCCGGGATGGGGTGAACTCGGAAGGGAGGGGTGGGAGAGGGGGGGAGGGGGGCCGCATTACACTCAGGGCTGACCAGGAGGGTTTTGGCTGCTGCATCACATGTGCGTCTTTGCCACCCAACCCCCAATTGCGGCTCCCTTCAGAAAGGCTATGTTGTGCAACAGCTATGCCGCTGGGACAGAGCTCTGCCTGTCTTCAGGGACTGCTACAGAAGTATGTGTAGAGTGATAGAGTGGAGTGCAGCTGGAATATGCAAGGCTGTTGGGTTAGCATGTGGCCTGCCGCCTCTTGTTGTCTTGCCACTGTGGCTTTGACGACGACGTCGTGTCCTTCTGATATATTTCTGATATACACATGCTTACATTCAAATCTTCTTCAGCACTAGTTTCATTAACTTGATGGAACCTCGGCTCTCTCCTGGAAGCTCAGCAACATTCTCAATCGAAAAATCAGGCCGCAATTCACTTATCATGACATCGTCCACACGCCGGCTGCGCTCCTTGTGAGCGAACAGCACTGCAGTGTCATCACACAACGAACAAACCTCCTTGAGTGTCTGTGCAAAAGGACGCACAAGCTCCTCCACCCAGACACAGTCGGCGGCCAACACCAACAACCTCCCACTGCTACCCACCTGCTGTACATCTCTGTGCATTTCCTTCCGTCCTACACTCTCTTCCTTGGAGGAAACTTTTCTTTCCAGCATGTCTAATTCGTGCTGAGAAGGGGCATCCTCACTAGGAACACCCCTCGCATCATTGTCACGTTCAGTACTTTGGACATAGGCTGCATTCTCGCTACTTTCACTGCAATTCTGAGCAGACACATCAACACAGGTTCCATCTACAGGCAGATTGCGGCTCTGACGCTCACAGCAGCTGACATCTTGTGCCCTTGCTGCGCCGCCCTCCGTTCTAGTGTCTGAGCAACTGTTGTTCCCCCTGGCGAGACAGACTCTTTCACTATAGCTGTTGAGGAACGCAGCTGGGGAGCACCAGTCCAGAACCTGTGCTGACACCATCCCGGCGAGTTGAGGGTTGATTTCAATGTTATGCAGCAACGCCGCTTGCACTTCATCAATGTCTGTCAGCACGGTCGGCACCTGCACCCCCACCATCCTCGTACCAGCGTCTTTGAACTGTGCAAATATATCATGCAGTCACCATTAGAATCCTGCGAATACGAACAACAAGAGCGAAACTTGGCGGTCAATGATACACACACGGCAGGGGCTGCGGTTGCGTGGGGCAGGTGGCATGGGGGGCACCTGAAGTATCTGTGCTGCAGCCAGCCCAGCCAGGCCAGTGCCTGACCCCAGCTCGATGCAGCGCGTGGCTCCCTCTATGCAGATGGGTGCCTCGATTGCTGCCTGAGTGCTGTACTTGCGTGCAGCACCAGGCTGTTGCTGTGGAGACTGGGGCTTTGCTGCTGCCTCCATGTACTTGGCAAGCACCACAGCTCCGTCCCAGACACACCATCCAGTGCCACGCCCCTGCACGCACAGCTTGTTGCCTCGTGTGTGTCTCTGAGTTAGTACAGTTGCCCTCGATCTGACATCTGCATGAGAATAGCTCTACATGGATCCAACACGCACCCTCGCTTGGTTGCTATGAGAAGAGATGCGTGGGGGCTGCAATGTGCGTGCTTATATTCCTGGCCGCATTGTCTTCCTCATACACGACAATGTGCCTGGCGATGCACGAAAAACGGAGCTGTCGTTGTGGTAAGTCCACACCTGACCGCCCTCTTGCACGAGCCGGATTGGCTCACCATTTAAACAAAAATCTCCGTCATATTTGTACCAATTCTCTGGTCCTGGTAGGCAAAGCAGAGGCTGCCCAGGCGGTGCTTCAACCGATGGCATCGTTCTGCTCTGCGATGGCATCGTTCTGCGCTATCTGGTCGGCTTTCACTGTCAGAGATCAGACTTCACAAACTTCAAACTCACGCACTGGTATACACTATAGTTTGACTGGTATAACACTGAGCCCGGTCGTCTCAGCAGGCTGTAGCGCCGCTTTCTTCCTTGGAACAGACCAGCCATAACAAACGACTGACACATCTCGCATGACATGCGTATCAATAGTACACCATTCACATTGTGGTTCAGAGCCCCATGGAAGACGGCAATGATGCCTTGCAAGGCTTCGGCGCGCTCATTCTGGCATAAGTCAACTCCATATATGTGCTATGCGCATTCAGCAAGTTTTTTCGGACTCTGCAGCCTGTGCCGAATCACTACCAAAGCGGAGAAAGCAGCATGGGGTGCCCTGAATCGTGCAACAGAAGAAGTCTATTCCTGTAGCCTGTGGATGTCTGCAGGGCACAAGCCAAGGCAGCTGCGGAAGAACATCGTATGCATGTTACGTTCAGTCCGTTGCTTAACAGCGTCAAGGACACTTCATACGCCTGTGCTGCGTGTCGTAACCCGACCTTGTGTGCCTACACCATGCACAGAAGACGAAACCCTTGTCACAAGGGTTTCGCAATGCAACGCAACACAGCACATGTATGCCTGTTCCCACAGGATTGATTTACATAACTACTCATCACCTTGCAACCAACGCTGTTCATACATACATCCATAATACTACTACCCTGGGCAAGGCGTGTGGCCCCGCCAGCACACATATAACTGACATGGCATCTTATCGTTCGGCAGATCAAGAATGCTCCACATACTAATAATTTTGATAACAAAAAAAAGCTACAAAGTTGCTCAACAAACACCAGAGCGAGTTGGTCAGGAGTCAAGAGTACATCACAAAGTTAGTCGGCAACGGCAGCATCGTTGCAGTGTTGTGAGTTCAAAGAAGAGGATGCCAGACATGCATGCCAGACGTGCATGCTCTCAGTCATCTGGCAGGAGGCCACGCCTATTGCGTGCCTAGCACAAACAACTAACCTGTCAAGGAATCGTTCAGCATATCAAGAACTCAAGAATACTCTACAAGGAACGTGTCACACTCTACATCAGCCAACAGCACAGCACAGCACAGCACTGCGGCCACGAGTCAAGAGTCATTGTGAAGTCAGTGTGCATCACCACCAGTGTGCAGCATCACTGCAAGAAAGCCCACAACAGTTCTGAAGGAGGAGGAGGAGCGATGAAGTGTCAGAGGGTTTCACAGAGGGAGCGAGGTGCCGCGAACCCTCCGGTCACATAGTCAGCAGGAAAGCAATTGTCACCAAGAAGACCACCACTTGCAGGTGTCTTCTTGGGGACACTTGCAGGCGCACATGTGCGAGTGCAGTGTTGTGGCGCGACCGCCACCTGTGCTATCTAAGACACCCCAAGTGGTAAGGGCTCTCAATGTGCCTTTCTGCAGGGTTGTGCTTGTCCGCAACATTCTGGGAGTCTGCAGAGTCTGCAGCAGCACAGTTGGATCCAGAGAAGCATGCCATGATTGCCGAAATAAATTTCCATGGCGGTTCTTGCGGCGGCCACCCGCAGCAGCCCCATCTGCGCTGCGATCGGCTTTCTTGTCCCCGCTGGAGCAAGATGCTGCACGAGCTGCTGCATGTGAAGGCGAAGGGTCTGCAGTGGGGCTTATGTAAGGGCCTCCATGCGCAGCTGTGACCAACCCTGACCTGGCTGTGCGCACATGGGGCCCATGAAAGTTCACATAGCTGCGGCTTGTACTGTTGGTGACTGAATGGTGGATTGGGTCCTGTGAAGAGCGTGTAGAGCTCAGTGGCATGCTTTGCACTTTCGCTGAAGCTGCCTGGCTTACAGTGTTGGATGGAGCAGTTGACGTGCTGTGTAGGCTGCCTTGAACGCGGCTACGAGGGCGTGCAGGTGCAGGCTCGGCATGTGAGAGGGCAACACCAGTGCACTGAACTGCGATGTGGTGCCTTATCTCTACACCCTTGCGTCTGGATGCAGGTACCGGTGGAGGGGCCCTGCAGCGGTGTGCAACATAGCTACATCACGCTGAGTAAGTGCGCGCTGTTGAGAGAACATTTAAGAGAACAAAACGTGAATTGTTGATTATTGGTACACCAGAAGCAGATAGCACCGGCAGGAAGCGCCAACAGTCCCACTTGATACATCACTTCTGTCAACAGCACTAGCAGGACAGCGGCGATGTGGTCTGATTTGTATGGTAGGGTTCTTCCATGCATGAACGAGGCTAGCGTCGCCGCGTTGGGCGAGGAGCTCACTGATGACATCATCGATGGTTCGATGCGTGG
>JAUMHD010005829.1:0-12170 GCA_032359135.1 Ulvella scutata
CACACACACACACACACACACACACACACACACACACACACACACACACACACACACACACACACACACACACATAACTGTACGATACAATAGCGTTACGCAGCCGTGGCGCATTCAGATCAACTATGCATGTGCAGCACTACCAAGAGTATGCTGGAGTTCAGATGTAGGATGGGGCGGAGGCACACATGCGCAGAGGTCTCTTCAGGTGACAGGGCTGGGTGCGAGTCTCTCACGTCTACCCGCACCGTCTGCGGCTCAATAGGAGCGGAAACAGGTATCATTGGAACCTCCACTGCAGGTGCTGCGGCGTGACGATGAAACAAGCAATGATTGCAAAAATAACTGGTGCATATGACGAGCAAACGGCCAGACTCGTTCACAGTCTTTCACAGTCGTTCAATTGACACACTCCTAGGCCAGATTCAGCGGAAAACATGCCATGCATTATGCCAATACCTATACTTGAAATATAGGGGGTTTTGTCTTGGTGGATTTACACCCCTGTTGTGCCAGTCGAGTGAAGTGGTGTGAATTGGACTTTGGCTGGTTGGGTCCATGCCCATTCACTACCTTTCCGGTTTGTGAGAAAAGGGACTTCAAACCAGTAAGAACCAATTTGCCTGTGTATCAGGTAACAGCATGGTCCCGGATGCATTGGTAGGAATGTACTCTCAGCGATGGGTTGTCGGACATGTATAGTGGAATTACGACCAGTACGGTACAAGTTCGTAGTTGGCCGGCAGGGCCACCCCCTGCCCAACGTTTATAGGGTTTCTCCGACAGTATTCCGGAAATTTGTTTCCGGCACGAAATCCTCGTGCAGCTCATCACATTGTGCCGATGCGAAGCCTGATCTTCGTCGGGCATTTTATGTACTATGTGATGTGCAGTCAAGCTGGCTGGATGAGCTTTTCGCCTGCGTGGTACTTCAGTTTTGACACCTTAGCCACGGTCGCCAGTGCATTGCGCAAGTTTGCGCCGCATGTGTCCGCCTCAGCATGCTGACTGGAGCTACAAACTAGCCATCCGAACCGCACACACGCGCAGGAGCATGTGTACGCCAGCAATCATGCTCACATTAATCAGGTTACTAGTATGAAGTTACTTCGACGTACATGCGGTACCCCAGTGCAGTGCGTAGCGACATTTAAGTTTGAAGTGCTGGATGCCATTTTTCTAGCGAGTTTATGAAATTCCCTTTCTCGCCACGCAAAGCGTTGCCATGTCAGCAAGTTCTAGCTAGAAGAAAGCATTTTAAATCGACTTCCATTGACGTTCTTCATCTACAGTCACGCAGCCCTGTCGGCCACGACCCCGCAGCGTAGGGGCCGGCTACTTTGAGAACGAAAGAAACTACCGAACAAATAGCAGTGCAGGAGGCCACCTGGTGGTACACGCGCATGTGTGCTCAGTGATCATGCTATAGGTGTGCAGGCTCGCACCCCCCCTAGGCACCCATCATATGCCCCTCTACGCCACTCACCCCCTACCTTGTCGATGTTCAATTAGTTCCAGGCTGCTCTAAACCAACGCAGCAGCCTCATTCTGTTTTTGTTACATGACTAGAAATGTGATTACATCGACAAGGGCACAGGGCACATGCTTCTGTGCATGCATGCACAGAAGCATATGCACAGAAATCAAAACGTTTCACGGAACCCCTTACATACACAGTGCAGCGTTCACGTTTTTGACTCGTTCGGTTACTTCCGAACTTCCGAAGGTAGGCACAGTGCAGTCCAGATGCCACGGCTGGAGTATGCAAACTTGGCCTCATTTTCAAGCGCCAAGGACATCTCCGGCAGCAACAGGACAACCATGCAACTCACGCAGACAACTAAACATCACATGTGTTGAGATGTCCTGATGCTCTGCGGAGTTGTCCGCTTCTTCTGTTCATTGTCCTGAAAAGCGGGTCTGGGCGCCAAACCGAAGAATTCAGCCCATGACCTGATGCGGTTTCCACTGACGTGCCACAACTGCTGCTGATCGCGCGAGGGATGGTAACAATAGTCTTTGTGAGTATACTTTAGGCATGTATCAACGTATTTACCTCACATGGAAGCTTCAAAAGACTCAAATAATGCCTGAAAGTTATGCTGGTTGGTACCGGTGCGGTGTCGTCGCATGCACCACCACGCTCAACAGAAGCTACATGTGCAATTTTGTGAGCGACTTCGCCTCCAAATCTGGTCTTGAACATGCTTTGGATATCATGGTTACCAAAGACAAGGCAGGCGAGACGCCTACAAAGCTAAGTTGGGAACCGCGTCGATTGATGCCCTGTCTTCAACCAACCACCGGGCCGCGCAGAATAATTACAGAGCCAGAAAAATGCGACAAGTATGCATATACTAGTGTTGTTGACCGACGTCGCACCTAATGTTCGCAACGGCGAGCCTCTCAGTACCTAAACTACTTTACGGGTGAACAGGTGCGCTCGAACGCATGTTTTGCACACCCCGGGAATCCACCTCTGCGGGGTATTTTGATTTTCCTTGGGTTATTCCGAGGTGGTTTATGTTTAGTGGATCGAATAAACACCAAAGGATAGCAAAACGAGCCTTGTGTGACCGAAGGTGCTTTCGGTGTGGCCCGGTGCGCCTTCTGGGGCATGTGTCGCCCAGAGCATAGAAGACGGAAACTATGAAGGCACTTCCGATGCCCATACTTGCTTCACCGGCAGGCATCTATAGGGAAGCGTGAGTAGGGTTTCAACTGGGTTTTGGGACCAATTGTTTAGGAAAATCTCCATGAACACCACATGTTTGAATTTAGGTCTTGAAATCGGAGGTTTTTTCACAACCGTCGACATGCCCTAAACTTAGCATGGCAGTTCTTAGACGTGTATCATGCAACCGAAAGGTGTGATATGTTTCCAAGATAATTTTCAAGATACTTTCCTATGCGGTGTGCGTATTCGTGTCTTACAACAGAGAAGAGAAGTATGGTGTAGGATGCTGCTGTGCTCTGGAGTGGCTGTGGCGAGTACTTGGCTATCATGGCGGAACGTACATTGTTGGACATTTAACGAAGCGTAATACCGACTCCCTAGATTTTGCCGAGTGGTCATATCGACTCGCGACTCGCTCACGGACCCGAATCTCACGGCCGTTTCGTTGCGCCAACACAACGGCATTAAGAGCAGTACGCAGCGAGTTCACAGTTTGAGAGCGCACGAAAGCGACGCATGAACAAAATTGCAGTGCAGGAGGCGCCATATGTCGACATTGGTTGCGCATGCACGCACATGTGCGCTCAGTGTCTGCAGACCACGACCGAGTTCAAAATACACCACAACAGTTCAGGAAGAGAGTTTCGCCACATCGGCAATAAAAAAAGGTGTGGTGCTTGACGAGATAGCGCGACCGCGGAGATTGTAGGCACCACACTTGTACAGAGCACTGACTCACATCGAGTTCTGGGTTTCTGAACATCGCAGACCCCACATCAGGGCTGGGACACCAGACTCGCGTTTCTCTGAACTGGACCAACTGGTATCGTCTGTGCTCCTTGTTTATACACCTACAGATGTCGCAAATAGTGTCTGCATTCATGAATGTCCAGACCACATGTAGCCACATCTATAGATCCCCCCGTTCATTCGACGTTGGAATTTAGGTGCATGCATGCGTCCGCGGATGGCTTCGCTGATCATCAGCTACACATTTTCAAAGTTCGCGTGGAGAGCAGACCAGGTACCGAATTGCAGTTTCGACACGTCTAGAGCTGACATTCATACTGTCGGGATGTGGCAGAGCTGTTCGTTCAGCGTTCCTGGGTTTTGGATGTTCGGGATCCCCAATATCCGAAACCGGAATACAAAAAAAGTGTCAAGATATTTTTTTGCATCTTGAACAAATTCACAGCACCAGGAAGTAACCTGCCGGTCTTCGGCCACTTCAGGGCACCGGTCATTGCACACTATGTGCTTACAATCTGCTCCACTGTAGGTAACTGTAAGTTTCAACATGTACGAAGTAGACACTTGTGAAGTAGGACCCAACACAACAAACAGTTACAAACTGGAAAGGAACTGAATAGGTATGAACCACCACTTCACACGAACGGTACAACAGTACCATCACGAAAGTTATCCCCATCAAGGACGCAGCACAGCTGAAGGTAAGGCGTCAGCACAGGTGACTCATATGTAAACGTGTGCTGGGCATCACATACATCATACAACTAGGGTGTTCCCTTATTATGCATCCCTTGTTAAGCAACCATGAGTATGCAACCCTTATGATGCAACCTTCACAACTCCGCAGGGTGAAAGATATGCCAGTGTTCTGCATTGTGAGCGGTGAGCTACCAGCTAGAATATGCAGCTGAACCAGGGACCTAAACGGTGGCGAGGCTTGACTTTGTGAGGCCGCCACTTCGTCCTCAAAAACTGAAATGATCGGGTCTCTAGCAGCTGGCAACCAAATGCCTCCCTTTGTTAATTCCGAGGTATAGGTGTCGGAGATTTTCTCAGGTGCAGGTTTCATCACATGGCTGACCTCAGGCTGCAAGGTATAGGTGTCCGGATTGTACTCAGGGACAGCTTTTTCCTCGTGCCTGCCTTCAAGCTGCAACATGTCGAACAGCAGCTCGTTGTATTGCACGACGTCCAGAACGGACTCAAAACATGCTGATGATCCAGCCCAAATCGTACGATATTCTCCCTGTTGTGCCAGAAGATCCCACGGCGCGCCTGCTGTGATGGCGGCTGCATCGAAGTGCCAGAAGAAATCCCACTGCATAGCAGTGACCATGTTTGTCAGACCATCATCCCAGATGTTTGAAACAGCTCAAATATACCAATGAAGAAGCGTTCATTTCCGACTTCCGCTCATAACTGACAGCCGCAACCGCAGATGCATTGGTCTTCATCCGTAAAAGCATGTGACTAGACTTGTATTCATATCCTGGAGCTAACAAACCGGAAAGGTGGTTAATAGGCATGAACCAAAATAGCCAAAAATGTTCACATCCTGGAGCATTGAAAACGTTTTTCTGTCGCTATATAAACTCATCCTAATGAAGCAACAAGCACAAGGACGCTGTAGGGCCAGGAATCACACGTTTTTCTCAAACTCTAGCTCCACATTGTCGTATCCTGCAAGACTGAGGTCATTAAGCAGCACTTCTTGAAGTTCCTGACCACGTTCAGCATCTGGAGGATGGCGCTCTGCCTGGTATGCAACAGCGCGGGGCCTAGCCTCAAGTTGCTGACCATGAAGAGCGAGGGACGAATTACGGACATGGCGCAGCCTTCCATTGAACTTGTCCACAGGTCCCAGCCACAGCTCTTCGGGAAAGCTGGGCGCATCTTGTTTTTGAGCATGGGAGTATAGAGTTGTCTTGAATGTGAGGCCGTGAAGCTGGGAAAACAGGCGCTTTTCAGAATCAGTGGGCTTGAACATTCCAGCCTCCATCGCAGGCTTGAATGGCACGGTCACCTGCAAGGCCCGAAAAAACGTTGTCAGCGATCTGGAAAGTCGCTCTTGAGATATCACCTGGATCGCAGGTGAGCATGAGAATGTATTGACCATTCAGTTAGAATTAGAATGCTTCGTAACCTGGTATTTAGTCAGAACACATTCGAACTAAATACAGAGACTGCGGTGTTGGCAGGGTATGTACTCCCAGAAACTGACCATCATACAGGGGTACCAGTCCGCACTTGTATGCGAATGTGATGGATGTACGCGGCGCGACTATCAAGCAATTCTTACTTCAACTTTGCTCAGCGTGATTCGCTGTACAAACAAAAAACAAAGGTAATCGGGCACCACAATGAAGCAGCGCATCACAATTTGTAAAGTGATGGATATCGTGTGTTAGTTCGTTTTGACTATTTTGGCATGTCCTGTGTCGTTTGCGCGAAGTCGATCTAAGTTGTCATGCGATCATTTGCTGGTACATGTGCCATTCTATGGAGGTATGCCTGCAAATTTACACACACATTCCTATTCACTACCTTTCCGGTTTGTAAGACATTTGAAGCAGCGCACCACAATGAGGTCTGCCTCGATCACAGCATCTCCCTTTGCATGTGAACAGGAATCACCAGCGCGTGGCATGGCACCTGCAGCAGTCTCTGCATGATGAACCTCGCGGAGCGTAAAGAAGGATTAGAATACCGTAACAGCACTCAGTATTGGGGCCCACAAAGATTCAACCATGGCCAAACCACTGCTACATATTGAAACCAATAAGCTTGAAAGTGCCAAGACAAGGAAAACTTTTAACCAGCAGCAACTTTTCAGGGTAATATCTTCCATTTGAAAGGAGTGTGAAGAAACTCAGCTGCGACACAGTTTTTACCAGAGAATATTTGTACCGCTTTTTTCTGAAGGGAGTTTTCGCAAACTTCAAATTCAACCTCCTAAATTTGGCAGCAACGGTCAACATTCAGTGCTGGTACAGTAGCCAGAGTAACAGTAATGTAAGCATACATATAGAACAGTAGAGTATATGAACCTTTCACATTAGTCAGGAGCTGTCTAGATGCACACACCCACTTCGCTTGAGCTACCTGCTCCACCTGAAAGGTCCTTGTAATGCACGCGCACTTTGTCATGGAACCGCTCGATCTTTGTAACGGGACTCTGCAGCTTAACGTCAAGGCCATCTTTGTCAACGATGTTTTGCCAGATGGCAGAGAATCCACATTTCAGCATCGTGACATCAGCCTCCTTTTTCACGAATCGGTTCCATATGCTGAAAGTGGCCCCAAGATTCAACGGAGAGTTCCACCAGAGGCCATAAAACGCAGGGATCCAGTCGATGCTGCCGTATCCTTGTGCAGACTGCATTGTGATAATGCGTTTAATATCATTGAACTTCAACAGGGTGACGCCATGCGCACTCGGCATGGACACGAAAAAATTGTTGTTTTATGTTCCCCAAAAAAAATCCTAATGGGGAAGCATGCTAAGTATTATTGAGCGCCACCGAAACATAACTCTGAGTTGTAGTACTTGGCCTGTATGCAGCGCACGCAACTTACCGTACCAGCACTAAATATTGGGCCAGTCATTTCAAAATCTTCATGGTGCAATTTGCAGCTGGCAGAAACGCCCTTCAGGAGGAAGTGGTTCAAAATTTCTCTGGCAAAAACTTCATCAGAAGCTACGTCAAACAGGCCCAACAATTGGAATATATTGCCCCGAAAAACCGATAGTGGTTCAATGTTTGGCGTGTACTGGCACTGTTAGGATGAAAAGGTTCAATGTTTAGCAACATCTTGGTCCTGGTTCAATATTTGCTGCGGCCCAGTATTTACTGCTGGTACGGTACTCTGATTCGCTATGTTTGTGACAGCATGTATGCACTGAAGCAAAGCGGAACGACCTGCTCCGCCTGTCAGATTCAAACGATATACAACAGCAACATGACTGCGTGTGATTGTGAGCCTGTGGTTGTGCCGTGGTCATAGGCCTGTGGTCCATTCAAATTTTCATGAGCTTGAAGACATGAACTCGCTTGAAACTCCATGCTGTAATGGAGCTTGGAGTTCTTGGAGTTCTGAATCTTGGATGTCAGTGATGCCTTAAGGGATCGCCATCAGCATGCTCTGGCGCGAACTGTTTGTAGAATGGTAACTGCATGCAAAGTGTGATGAGCAGCACCTGTGAATACAAGAAGAATGGACGCAAAAGCTCCAAACCGTTACGAACACGCCACTCACTGAATGAGCACTTCAAACCCTGCAGTTTGTCGTCTGATGGTCTTGGAGGAAGGCCGTAGGCGTAGTTTCCAAGAAGCCTCTCGTGGAGCTGCAGGTACTTGCTGATTCCTCGGAATAGTCGAAGGCTAGCAACCAGTTTCTTTAACTCGGTGCAATCCTGCATACCGACTCCATGTTTGTTACAAGGTGTAGAGGAGCATTGCAGTGGCTCAGCGTGCGCGGTGTGGTGGTCGAAAGATGTAGGTTTGTATTAGTATGGATGTATCGGTTTATTTTGTGTGTAAAGTGCGTAAAGTTACAGGCATAACTCCATGGAATGGATCATGTGTTGATTAGCTTTTTTGCTGTGCTTGGCACAACGTTACATAGCGCAACAAGTTTGCTTTCATGAGGACAGTTTGTAGTGATTGCGCTGTGGTCCTTGTTCCAGTGGTCTCGTGAGTGTAGCTGGATTATGTTTCTGTCTTCGTCCTCCACCTTCTATACTAGGTGTGAAGTTACAGGCATAACTCCATAGCATGCCAACGTAGCTCGACCTCGCACTCATGACATAGGACATGCCACTACCGCAGTAACGACAGGGAATCAAGCTAGCCTCTCTACCCACATGGTGCACCAAGCCATGACACTTGAGTATAGGGACTGACTCAAGCCGGGGGAACGCGCCACCAACGTCCTCTTAGACTAAGAGAGAATGGCTAACATCCCTACGAAACCAAGGCACTGCAGCAGACCGTAAAAGAGGAGTTGACACAACAAGAGACTAGAGCATGGATGCACTCAGCCTAGCTGAGGGCGGGTCCTATTGAACCTCGGGGGCGGCGCCGCCGTCGCTGTCATGCATGGATTCATGTTCGTATCTTGTGTGGCTTTGCTGAAGGTAGGTCATCTGACCAGTGACTCTGTAACACTTGTGTGTATGTGCGTTGAACATAGCCAGTCTACTTCAACCACTCGTTTGTGCGAGGTCGAGCGAAGTTGTCATGCGATGATTTGCTGGTACATGATCCATTCTATGGAGTCATGCCTGTAAGTTTATACACATACTTCAACCACTGGACATCTGAGCCTAGAGTCCAGTGGTTAAAGTAGATTAGCTGTGTTCAACGATGTGGATGCACCTTTAAGCAGTGCCTTTGCATATTGTTTCTGAAGAGCTGGAGACAGTGTTCAGAACAGTTGTCATGTGGAGACAACAAAACGTTGCAGACAATAAAGCACTGATTGAAATATGTTCCCCCCATTTAATAGGTCAAAGATACTGAAATGCGAAAACAACACACAGTTCACAATGTTTTGTATGCAATTGCGCGCGCACCTGTGTGCCATCAAGCTCCGGAATGACACTGTCAGCTGCGACCTTGAACTCATTATTCATACCTTCAAGATCCAGGCAGCGGCGTGTATATGAACCGCCATTCTGCTTGTTGTTGATATTGTGATTGGAGTCACAATTGACATCGTCGACATCGTGACTGGAGTTCTGCATACTGTAGATTTTGAAACGCAATCTTTCGAACAGTTTTCAACATGCTAGTTCAGTACGTTGCTGATTTCATCTACGGAATGGGCACATGGAGAACATCTTCAATCCCCCCCAGGATATGACACACTTCTGCTACGTACTACACCCAAGTTGTTAACGATAGTTGCTACAAGCCAAACGGGAAAAGTAGTAAATAGCCAATTATACCCCACCACCTTAGTTGTTACAAGCTTGAAAGGTTGTGAATATGACTGAACCCAAGTAGCCAACAGTATCCACCTCTTCACTCGAATGGCACACCCGCTACCTGCTACAGTAGTGACCAGCCGATTACACCCCAGAACCATTCCGCTCAATACATTTCCTAAGCTTACTGCACATACACAACAGTACACGTACATTCGGTGATAATTTGTGTGGTACACACCTAAGCAGGATACACATTCATATGCATGCACTGTGTCAGGGTTCTGAGATGCATACCAGTGTGCACTTTCTGCAAGCTTGCTTCATTTTATCCTTTTCTTTATGTGCGGCGTGGATCTCCCTCGCCCAGCGCGTCTCGTACGCCCACCTATCCCATTCCTCGCCTTGTCTCATTCGCTGCATAGAACCAATGCGTTCAAACTTTCAAGGTGTATCTTGTTTCCTGTTTTCTTTTTTTCTTCTGCAAATACTCTGCCCACTAATTCTTCACTCCAGGTGGTATACATGAGCCCCAGAAGTTTCGTGAAGATTCACCATTGTGGCCGCACGATCTGCATGCTTATGTACACTAAAATGCCCCGCATCGGGACATCACATCACACACCCGCTGAAGATACACGATTCTTTGGCCCCCAGGGCCTTCCTTCTTTTGAAAAAGGACAAGATCCGCTTAAAATTGGTTTAAACGAATCGTTTGAATCGTTTAAAAAGAGATCACATCGACAGGACTGTAGAACTATAAATTGTGTTAGTCAGCAGTAGGAATAGTGCAGAGCTCTATACATGTGCAGACTGCAAGCAGGAGATGTGCATCAGGCAGAGGCACCAACAAAAAGGAAAACCTAGAGAGCACCACCAGCAACTAGCAACACATAATTGAAACTGAACAAAACCACAACAGGCCACAGCAGCAGCCGCGCGAGCCTTCCCCCTAAGCCTCATTGTCTGACAAAGAGGTGGAAGAGCCTGGAATCCAACTGGATCCTTTAAAAAACGCAACATTATTGTATGTTCGATTGATTAATCCGTGTTGTTATTCATCTTCAAGACCATGAACTACTTGAAGTGTGTTCGAACGTGTTCAAAAATAAGTCGAACACAAACCTCGTCAACTGTGTGCAGTATCCAATCAGTCAGGTCTTTCCCAGCCCCACGTTGCATCGAATCGGTGCCTTCTGTGTCCCATACCATTCTGCTTACGCGTGCGGCCTTTTCATCACTGGGATCGACCGAAACATTGCCCAGTTCCACCTCCATGTTTGACAAGCCGTAGTTCTTCATAATATCTCGGACATGTTCAGACCCCAGGTGTAGGTAACAAGCACCAGTCTGAATGGAACGAATCTGTCAAATCTCGATGCTATAAATGGGACCGGAAGTCAATGTTCACCCCAAATGAAGTTCAAATAATGTACAGGCAAATGTACCAAGGCGCAAATACCATAAAAACAATGCTAGAAACACAACCTTTGCATATTTCGCAAGCGAGAGTTCTTTCCAGGTGTTTTCCCAGGGAAAACACCTGGGAAAGCACCTCTCGTCCATCCTCCGAAGCTCGTGGGAAATAAATAAAATAAAGTGTTTGGGGCCTAAGCAATACTCAGTTTGAGCCACAGTGATGTGGCGTCATGCCAATCATGAAAGGGGAACCATCAAATAACATCCATATACCCGGTTCAGAAGCTCAACTACAAGACACAAGGTGGCTCTGGCCAGACCAGGATTCGAACCTGGGACCTGGTGCGAAACCAGATGCAAGCTGAAAGGGCGGCGGCTGGGACAAGGTCAATCCCAAGACCAGCTGCGCAGCTTCATGTGTCGCTGTGGTTTCACAAACCGAAAAGGTAGTGAGAAGGCATGAATGCAAATACCCATAATCAACCAACACAATCCATCCACCACAACTTCAATTGAACAGCACAACATCACCATAATGAATGTCTTTCCATGCAATCTGAGACAAACACCGCCAAACACTGTCGCTGTGGTACAAACACATGTGACTGTGCACACAAGGGTACTGCTTATAGAACGTGGCTGGAGAGGGGGCACCTCGTGTGGCACGGAGGAGTAACTGTCTGAAACCTTGGTATGGCTTTTCCCACCAACCCGGTTCGTCGCCTCTAGGATGACAGGCATCTTGTGTCCTGCTTGAACTAATTTGTGTGCGAAGTGCACTCCGGCGGGTCCTGCAAAAGCACTTATAATTCTTAATTAAGTATACCTCATGGAAACTTTGCTTTTGGCTACTTGGGTTCATGCCTATTCACTACCTTTCCGGTTTTTAAAAGAGTATACGTCATGAAAACTTGATTAGGCTGTATCATTTTGACCCTGACGCTTTGCGCAACACAAAAATAGGAAGAATAGAAACAGGCTTTATAGAGAGATTACTTTGAAAGAGGATGTATGGTGTCTGGGAAATGTTTCGGGAAATGCGCCTGTATGGCACTTTTCAGCTCCTGTCGTTCGTGCGAGGTTGAGCTAAGTTGCATTCGTTGATTTGCTGGTACATGCATTGTTTAATTTACGATATCGTTTATCGGTTATCGTATCGTTTTGACCTGCCGAAGCCGGAAAATATCGTTTGTAGGTGAAAATGTGAAATGTAGTATCGTATTTTCTACGATAATCAGGGCATACGCTCGACATTTTATCGTTTCATGAACGACAAGAAACAGTAAAAAAAGTGTGCGGAATCGTAAAAATAACAATACTTTATTTACAAACCTGAAAGGTAGTAAATAGGCATGAACCCAAATAGCCAAAATCAACGAACACAAAACATCCACC
>JAUMHD010005840.1:0-12141 GCA_032359135.1 Ulvella scutata
AATTGAGTGAGCGGAATGCGAAGTGCCCAGAATCAGATCCACCTAGATTGGGTTCTGTACTCGAGAAGGGACAGGAGGCCTCTGCTGCGGGTGCTGTATTTCTGATCTCACAGTTCAGATTACTGCAAAGCGATCGTTGGGAGTGTCACAATTCATGAAACTCCTACGTGATCACCAGTATCGTCTACTTAGATAGAACAATCATTAATATTTGGGACTGTTCTTGGGTGTGTGCGCTGATAATTAAGCGATACTGGTGATCACTGTGATACTCCTACGTGAGCACCATACAAGTTGCTGTGTTCAGTTCACTGTGGATGAAAACGTTGTCAACAATGCGAACCCTGGATTCTGCAGGATTGTGATATGAAGGTTGATGGCCACTGAGTCATGTAGCGATGCATGACTCAGTGGTCAGAGGCTTTGGTTGCAGCAACATACAACAGCGATACATCAACAGCCTGCCATTGAACGCACATTGCATAAATCTGCAACGAAGCAATAACAGGGCAAAGTGCGTGTCAAGGCGGAATATCAAAGGCAAACAAAACAGCTGAACGGTTAGGTGGCCATGGTAGCTCTATAGAGTTGGTACCAAAACTGTTGGGATGAAGATGCGTGTTTACCTGTCGGGTGCAGAAAGACAAATTACATCGACAGGACTGCAGAACTAGAAATTGACTTACCTGTCCGGTGCAGAAAGGCTCCCATAGGGAGGCTGAAGAACTTGTTGATACCACTCTGATATCTGTTCCAATTTTGGAGCTGCGAGTGGAGTCCCTGCATGCCTGGCTGATTCATTCTCTCTCTCTATGAAGCTTATTGCCCGGCAGTCTTAGAGTGAGGTGGCTCGTGAGTCGCGCGTGGCTTCCCTTAGGTATTCTGCGCTTGCGTGCCGCGTTGTCACGTGCGCTCCCCCTTAGGGCCACTGTAACTGAGCACCGCGTGGAGGCGCCCTGCGCTGCTTCGACCTGCAGACGCCTGTGCGCGCCGCATGTACGCCTTTCACAATGGTTTAGAGGTGTTTCTTCTGTGTAGCGCAGTTCCGCGACTGTTCAGCGTCAGAACGCTGAACAGTCGCAGAAATGTTGTTGTTTACACATAGTGCCGCGGACCGTTTGCATATGAAGGGAAAGCTTGGCCGTCACAGCTATGCTCAGCATGCATATCTGTGGAAGAACGCCCACCTTAAGATGGGACGTCAACACACAGGCGAAACACTGAATACCGCACATAGAAGTGGAACACGCTTTCATACTTGGTGTTTTAAGCAGCTCTTGCGCCTCTGTCTGCTACATCTGCACTGCGCTGGTGTTGTACAAACGCCGACAAAGTCCGATTAGTCATGAAAACCGCACACAGACGCATCTGTGATGTCGCACATGCACTCTCTGTTATTGGCGCACACGCTGTCTGCTTTCTCTATTTTAGCAACACATGCGCCTCTGCATAGCTCTGTCTGCTACATGTGATGTATCTACATTCTGTGCGCCGCTGTGCATGTGCCTGCACATCCGACGACAAAATCCTATTAAGACACCTGCCGGGCTAGCTTCCCGAATGGGAAGTGCATCTTTAGATAGAAGCTTATTAGAAAGAGCTGTATGAAGCTAATCGGGAGCCACGCGATAGCCCATAAGGGCTTCGGCCTCAGCACCCCTGAAGGGTTGGGACATGTACATACACCCCCGGGCCACACGGGACCACGAAGGCAAACACAGAGGCTACAAATAACGCCGCACAATATTGCAAGCACAAAGTGTCCACCATCTGTGAACGGAGCGCTAGCGCGTAATTGTAAGCTGGAGGTGCAATTGGACGCTAGCTAACAGCGCTGGAGATGTGAATACACGACATTCTCTCCACGCGTACAGCTATATGCATAGCGAGGCTTTGATGAAAAGACGCAAAGTGCAGTTGTATCAGAGTTGATTATTACTCCGAAGCGTATCCTGTCAAATATCTACTCTTGTAGCTCGATGTGCGTACACGCCAATTGCAATTGCAAGCAAAGCACCATGGTGGTCGATGTGAACAGACAACCACGCTGCGGGACAGACCACACGCCACCGACTTCCAAATGCGATCATTCAAATATGAAGAAAAGGGTTTTCAACGTAGACTGGCCCGAAAGCCACGGTTGCCATGGCATGAAAAGGCCTGTGTACGCATAAATGAGGCCTCTGCAAGCGGGGGCTGCGACCACACGTTTCCAGGATGCTAATTCGAGCTCATACACGAACTATGAAGGATGTACATCAGCCTTGAGCGGGTATCCTGTACACATATGCGGAGCAGCTGGGGAGATCTCACCTGTAGCGGCGATCACATCTGCCACGCCTCAGGAGCAAGCAAGCTAAGCGCCCTCCCATCAAGATCTTGATCTAGAGTGACAATGGACATGTCACAATCGTCTGCCACAGTTCAGCGACGTGTAGGCTCACTCTTGGATCCGGAGGCTCGTAGATATGACTCCGGATCTGAAAACGGGTACCACACACGGTCGAGATCGGCATTGGCCGATTCAACGGCTTGGCGAAGACTCTTATTCGTGCCAAAAAAATCCGCAGGGAGCCCATAAAGCATCTTGAGGAGTACATGATGTTCACGGATCGATACGAGTACCGCTATGTCTGTATCTCGTGACATGCTCCCTTTGAAACGTGACTTCGAAATGATTCAGGTGATCGAATGTAAGGTGTGGTGCTTTCCAACGGCCCGTTATTCACGAAAAACTGCCCTGGCATGCATGAGATATCAATGCTCCAGGCCAGCATCGATATCCTACGAAAATAACATCGTCAACGGTACTTAGGGTATCGGGACGACTAGCGGCGTTGCGCATCGCCTCCACATGGATCAGATTCAGTGCTACGTCGATGGAGACTGAACTCCGGAGGATCGATCCACGGTTGCGCAACCCGGCCGGGCTCGGCGCGCCGGGTTGCGCGGACAATATTTCAGACCAGGATGTAAAGTTTGATCGATGTCCCTTGGGTTCCCCCTGTGATTTTGATAAAAACATTTGCAAGTTCCCCCGGTTCCTCGGGGTCAGCCAAAAAATGAATCCTGTACAGCACGTTCCAGTCACTGGGACCTTCTGGACCATTCCGGCATAGGCCGCGGCTGCGGCTGCGGCTGTCAGATCCTGAATCTTATCTTCCAGATCCAGTGAGCCTACACGCTAAACTCTGGCGCACGATTGAAACATTTCCATTGTCACGTGCACTCCTCAAATTTACAGCAGGGAGCTCAGCATTCGTGCGCGTGGTCCGAAGGTGTCGGTGATGATCATGTCAAACCCACTATAGCTACAGGTGAGATCTCCCCAGCTGTTCTGCACATTGAAAAGACTAATCAGTGAGGAACATCCTTCAGAGTTTGTTTATGAGCTCGAATTAGCATCCTGGAAACGTGTTGTCACAGATCTAGACCTCGCTTGCAGCCCTCGACGACATCTAGAGGGAAACAACCCGCTTTCAGGCCGCGGCCGGTCCACATTTGAAAACTGTTTCTTCATAGTTGCGTCATCGCATTTGGAAGTCGGCGGTGTATGGTATGTGCAGCAGTGTCATTTTCTGTTAGCCGACCACCACTAGTTAGGTTACAATTAAACGGTTGTAAGCGTACGCACGTCGAGCTACACGAGTAGATCTTTCATTGGATCCGCTTCGGAGTCTGATCTATCTGACATTTTGGTCTTCTCCTCAAGCCTTGATATGCGTACATCTCTGTACATGTAGGTGTATAGAGCAAGAGCAAGATGCTCTGGACAGGTTACAATTACCACGTTCACCAAGTCGCGGGCACTTAGTCGATACTGAACTAAGTAGCGAAAGAAGCTATACACTACGGTCATCTATATGTTCATGAGATCGCTACTGTATGGTCGTTTAGGATCGTGTTTTGGACGCCTGTAAAGTGTGACTTGCATGCCCGCTTTTTGCCCCGGCGCCCGCTGCACTCTATAGACGGCCATCATTTTTTCCCTACGTCTTCATTTACATCCTAGACTGAGTGAATCTGTGCTGAAGCGCTGAAGTTTACCACTGGTCGCGATGAAGGCAGGGTTCCTTTTAAGTAGTTGTGTAACGAGATGTAATCAATTCGGCGAAATATTAAGGAGCTTGTTTCATGATGCAATAAGTAGTGAGAAAGAGCCGCCACCCCCACCGACCGCCAGCAACATTATTTGCTTGTACGGGTAGCTTTTAACTGAGGCTTTGTTTTGTATGAATGCACGCTTTCGATGATATTCTTTTGAAGCTTTGACGCGGAGGGAACAAAACACCTCCCTGACCTCCTTTTTCAGATTCCGAAATAGATTTTTACCTTTCGGGAGTTCACAAGACAAGTGGTTACTGATCCTTGACACCAGATGTTTGTCACTGTCGGCAAGCTTACGACTTTCCACAAAGTAGTTAACCCCTTTTAACTATGAGGTGCCTTGAGTCTCCTCAAGCACGCGTACATTAATGCAGATGCATGTGCACCCCTGGTTATGACGACACATATGGCGGCATATACGTCTGTTGCAGCACACCTCCACACGAACGAGACAAAAGCGAACCGGAGGCAAGTGAAATGATAGCTCGTTTGTCACCATGCTGAGTGTCGAGGGCTGCGGGGCACTGTTCTGCCACCTGAGAACGTTGGGAACGTTTCCTGGGGAGCCATTGCAGAGTTTGAGTTTTACAAACCGAAAAGGTAGTAAATAGGCATGAGCCCAAATAGCCAAAAGCAACTAACACACAACACCCACCAATTTACTCGAATGGCACAACAGCGCCATCACGAAAGTCTTTCCCAGCACCAAACAATAAATACATTTTTCGGGGACTACGCCATACTCGGTTTAAGCTTCGGCCTCAGCGCCACAGTGGCGGAATTTGATGCTATTCGTTAAAGGGGAAACCACCATACACCCTTTACGCACCCAGCTCAGGAGCTCGAACAAAAGACGAGAGTTGTCTCTGGCCGAAACAGGGTTCGAACCTGGGACCTCATGGCAAAAGCACATCAATGCTCACGGGCCCGTGGCTGAGTATACAATGCAATTTAGGTATTTTTCGGCTGTGAAATATCAAAATACCGGCCGGCATGTTTAAAGCTTTGTACAGCACTGGTGTTGAAGTGCCTGAGGCAGGCATGCAGGTAGGGACAACGCAGGTCCGAAGTTCGAAAACATGTCAGAAGAGAAAGCAAATGTTCTCCAAGCTCTAGTTGAGGCCCCTCCTGCAATGGACAGGTAAGGCAACACTACATTCTCTGCAATGGTCACCCTTTATTTGGGCTTTCATGTTGGATTTCGTGTTGGGCTTTCATGTTGCCTTTCGTGTTGCCTTTCATGTTGGCTTTCATGTTGCCGTTCGTGTTGCTTTCATGTTGGGCTTTCATGTAGCCCTGAAAAGGGGTAAACTATCAGATGGGTTGCATCGGGGGGAAATTCTGTAGCCCTGTGAAGAGCCTGTCTACTTTAACCACTGGCGTGGTTCTTAGGTGTGCGGACACCTGAGCTTAGATGTGCAGTGGTTCAAGTAGACTGGCTATGTTCAACACCCTGCATAGGGGTGAATTCCTATTCACTCCTATTCACTCCCTTTACGTGTTGCAAAGTGACACTGTATCTGTTTCTCAAGAGTTTCAGGCAATGCAGGGACTCTGCAGCACCCGAAGCCACCTGGGGCACTGCAGTGCTGTTGCATGGTAGCAGGAGTGAGCCAGACGCCCGGAAACGGGGGGATCACCCTCTCACCGACCAGACATGCTATATGTGTGGGTGCGCACTTCCTAGACTGTCTCTCATGTGTTTCGCGAGACTCTCTCTCTCTCTCTCTCTCTCTCTCTCTCTCATTTATTTTGCGGTGAATTCTGACAAACGGCCAACTGTTGCACCGCTGGCTGTTGAAATACAGTCATACTAATTGTGTAAAGTGACATGCATAACCTCATATAATGGCTCATGTACCAGCAAATCAACGCATGACAAGTTGGATCACCCTCGCACAAACGACACGGCACATGCCACTACCGAAGCAACGACGGGGAATCAAGCTAACCTCGCTGCCCACATGGTGCACCAAGCCATGACACTTGAGTTTAGGGACTGTCGCAAGCTGGTGGAACGTGTTACGATTGTAGGCGAATCTACTATATCAGTGACATCATCGCTCCTAGTGGTAGAATACGATCATAACCGATCGGGAGCTTTTGGTATCAGCCACAATACAGTAATACTAAAACGTGTAATTTTTCTTTTCGTGCCGAGAAAAGTGTCACGTAACTTTTGTGAAACTTTTCTCACAAAACGTGAGAAAAGTGTGTGTCCTTTCTCACTTTTCGAAGATAAACGTTGTCAAGTTTGTAAGAGAAACGTGACAAAATTCTATTAGAAACGTAGGAATTCTAAGCGACTAGACGTGTCTTGCAGGTACACAAGACCAGGTCACCGGTTTCTGTTCACCAGCACCAACTGCAAGGCATGCCGGAGGATGGTCGCTGCCCTGAAGTCTTCAGCTGAAGCGAGGAGACAAATGACCAATATGGACCCGAACGAAAGCAGCACCTGGAGCGTTTTGGGCACCACTGACGACGCTAATTGGTTCCTGGAAGTCGTCGAACAGCTCCGTGATGAGTTGCCATTACCGGACAGTTGTGCGCGTATGGATGGCGTTGCAGCCAAACGGTCATCTGCAGAGGCAAGCCCCACGGTCACGCATGCAGAGCATGAGTTTGCAGCCCCGGCCCCTGAAGCCACAACCCCCCGGCAACTTGGAGGAGGTTCACACACAAGTGCTGTCACAGCCTGTCACGTAAGCGTTGCTGAAACACCACTGCCACATGGACAGGCTCCTGCCCTGCAGCTACCTGCTGCTGCAGACGATGCGCCTGCAAGCACAGACCCTCAGCTGACCCAGGGTCTACAGCCCCAGGGGCTGCTCGTTGCCGATCCTGAGGAGCATGCAGGCGGCGCTGACGCTGGCGATGTGCCTGAGTCGTTGCGTACTCACCATGACCGCCAGCCTGAGTTCGAGTTAGGGTCCAAGCGAAGGCCCGAGACAAACAAGACTGAGGGTTTCAATATAAATTTATCTGGGCATGGGGGAGAGGGCCAGGATGGCAAACCCCCACGCATGATTGCTCCGCAGCATGGACAAGCTCCGAAGGTTAGTTGTGTGAAAGATGTGCCACAGGTGGCAGGTGCGGGAAGAGCAGCGGTGAAACATGGTCTGGTGGCCTCGAGGCTGGCAAGAGATGTGTTCGGTCGCATGCGCGGCCGTGGCCGTCGCCTCCCATCTATGCCCCAGCAACACTTCAGCCCACCTGCAGCACCTGTGATTTGCCAGGAGCATGCACTCATTATGAACGACCGGAAACGCGCACTGCATGACAGCGCTCGGGAGGCAGCACCTGGCGCTGCGAAGCGCGCGTGTGACGGCGAGAACGCTAGGGATGCTTCTGTTTCAACGCAAACATACTCAGAAGACCAGATTCTGGCGCCTCAGCTGAATGCGGCGGCGGTTGCGGCGGCAGCGGCGGTGGATGCGGCTGAGCCCCACGCGAATTCGAAGGCGTGGCATGTAGAGCCTGAGTATTTTCGTGCGCTGATAGACTCGCTTGATCCCACAGCTGCTTCATGGGGAACGGTGGTGGATAAGATTCTCGATAGGGTGATTTTTGGCCCCCAGGACCAGATGCCTTAGTCGCGCGTCGATTGAAGAGGTGGATGCTTTGTGTTAGTTGCTTTCGGCTGTTTGGGTTCACGCCTATTCTCTACCTAAAGAAGGAAAGTTCCGGTTTGTACAAATTACGTCTCCGTCGTGCATGCGCTTGATTCGCTCTGGAGAGACATGTATTGGAGCGTTTTCGGACTTGACCTTGTTGGAAGTTTTTTTTGTACCTCTTTTCAATCCCAACAGTGGGTTTTATGCATTGTATGCAAGGCCGTGATGTTTTGATCTCTACGGTTTGTGTAGACCTACAAAAAGGATCGAGGGATGATGGAAAAACGAGACAATAATCATGATTCTCGTCAGCGCAAGATTGATTACTATTAGCAACACAATACGCATACCCTTGACGTGAATATCCTTTTCAGTGCAGTGATTTGTTTCCTTGGGAACTTCTGATGGGCTGGGAGGTCACCCACAGCCACACTTTTGTGTATACATGCATGTGTTTCCTCTGTTCCAATACCGGTATATAGAGCAAGTTCGATGGCAGTATGACAACAACGACAACTCATTTGAACACAATTAATCATTGTAAGTGTAAGCTTTGCCTGCTAAAAGCTGTTGCGGTGCAATCTTGGCCACAAATTGGCGTCTGGTAATTACAAACCGTAAAGGTAGTGAATAGGCATGAACCCAAATAGCCAAAAGCAACTAACACAAAACAATTGGCTCCTGGTACACTTTCCCGACTTTTTTCATTTTCTGAAATTTTTTGAAGCATGTAGAATCTTACAAACCGAAAGGTAGTAAGTAGAATCACAGTCTACGAAAACAATTCAGGTGAAACCGCTGGTTCACATGCAACTGTAGGTTCACAACCACATACAACTGTGGTTGAGTTGAGAAACGGGCCCTGGGGGCCAAAAAATAATAACTGCTCCTAAGGAGGCGGCAGCAGTTTGGTATAGGTGCCCTGCTTATGGCAACTAACACATTGGAGTATTGTACGCATGCACACCATGCATTGACGTCCTCCGTTGTGGCCATCAGCTGACTCCAAAATGCGTTGGCGGCCTGGGCAACCGCAGAATAGTGGCCCTGGGGGCCTACAAATTCACCGCACTAATCGGGAACCACGCCATGCCCAAGAAGGGCTAAGGCGTCAGCACCCCCGAAGGGGTGGGACAGGGACATACACCCCCAGGCCACACGGGACCCCGAGAACAGATACAGAGGCTGCAGAGAACGCCGCACAATGTTGCAAGCAAAGACAGGGTCGCCAACAGGGACCGCATCGTCAGCACCAACAGCACCAACAGCACCAACGAGGAGGATATAAGCGGCAATGACGGAATACACCCCAGCATAGACACCAGCCTCACAGTCCCGCAGAAACACAGACGCATCAAGAACCCAAAGGACACAATATTGAGTCAAGACACATCAAGATTGATAGGACACGTCACGACACAATATTGAGACGAACTCCCAGAAGCAGCAGCAAGGCAATTCACATCACGTGCTGCAAGGGTCGTAATCTGTGCACGCCCTTCAGGGGGAACCAGCCGCAGCAGGTCATCACAGAGGTCATTCAGGTCAGGGCACCCCACTGGGAAAGAAAAGTGTCGATGTAAACAAGGTCCCTGACCACTGAGACGTGTAGCGCTACATGTCTTAGTGGTCAGGGACCTTGTTTACATCGACACAAAGCGCAATGTACAATGCCGCAAGGGCCAGGAAACTGCAAACTCTGCAGCAGCGAATCGGTAGTCAGCAACAGGAACACCAGTGAATGGTATAAGCCACAGTCATTGAGTATGATACGTGCACAATTTCTGAACTCTCCAGCCAATGAATACACATGTACATATGGAGAATCCAGATGCGCAGTGGCAAAGAGATAGGGTCACAGTACTATGCATCACGATCTCAAGCACAACCTCAACTTGACCGCCCTTGAACTTCACACAAGATAGACACGTTGCTTGGTTGCCACCACAATGTAGTGTACACAATATCATCGCACTTGTAGACACCATGACCACCAACCAATGGAACTGGTCAGTGCTCAGCGAACTTCTGCACAACGCGTCAGACAAAGCGAGATACCACGTTTCGTTTGTCCATTCCTGCCGATGTGCATACGTGCTTGTGCCGAGATCATCAAACACAACGTTGGTTCCTGGCAGCATTGGTTGCACCAGAGTCGAAGGCGCAATCGCCAAGCATGCCGTCTGCAGTCACCTAAAATCAGTAGCTCTCAATGACGTGATTAGTTATAGACTATGCTATCGGAGCCACATGTTCGTTCGGGGGCTATAAACCAAGTGGTCGGGCCTGCTGCGTTGTCTGAACCGCTTCTGGATCGCTTCTGCGAGGTTGCTGATGAATACGTTTCTCAAGCAAGTCAACAGGTGTGCCTGTCGCCTCTGATCTCATTTATGTTGCAGCGCTGTTCGATATCTTGTTGCCTGGAGTGACATTCGCGCAGATACCTTGAGTTTGTGACATTTGCAGCGCCCCACACACTTAATTCAGGCCTTCACACACTTCTTGATACAATGCCTGTGGGTGTAGGATGATGCAATCAAGCTGGGTCCGAAATTCAGCCGCTTACAAGCTGGTCTGGTCATGTTGTCCACATACCGGGCCCAGTACGTGGTCAAGGCGATGGACGAATGGCGGAAGATCAGGACCAGGGAGCTTTATCAGAAAGGGCTGGAGCTGCATACAGTCAAGAAGTCTCTCGTTGCAGTGCTCCTCCCTCTCTTCAGAAACCAGATGCATATTGCTTCTGAACCATCCCGTCTCCGTGACGTCCGCTCAAATACACAAACTTACAGTGACTACACGTTTATACTTGTTATTGGTCGCGTTGCCGGACTTGTGTGTTCTGGGAGTATGCAGGTTGAGGCGATTCAGTTCACAACGATGCTCAAGCTGCTGGACGAGAGGGTGATTATGCATCCAGACAACGCGAAGGTTCTTCAAGAGCGTGCATTCGATATCATAGTGCAGGCGGATCGGTTCTTAGCGGGCCCTGATCTCAGCAAACACCACGCTTTGTTGGTGAGGGTGTGCCAGGACATGCTTGGGGGTTTATGCAGGTATTATCACCCGTTCCAAGTCCCTGCTGTTCTGAAATTATCCGTATCTACCTAGAAAACGTTCCGTAGGTATCTCGGAAGTAACAATAGAGGGTGATAAGTGCAGTGCACACATGTCTGCTGCCATACCAACCCCATCACAGGGCATGGGCCCAAACAGAAGCACTACTCATAAAAATCCGAATTCCGATATACAGTAATCGACATGGGAGCTGGCACCAATTGGGTGTGACTGTTTACAGGATGTAGCATGCTGCACAGGATAGCAGCTAATACATGTTCCTCAGCACTAAATGTTGGGCCAGACGTTTCAAAACTGGCTCAAATTGCGGTTGGCAAAACGCACGTCGGGAATGTAGAAACCATGTAGGATTGTAATGGGAATGTAGATTCCATCGTGTAGTTTGAGGGCATGTAGATGCCGTCGTCAGGAAGCGATCGTGAACGACCAGAACAAGAACTGAACAAGAACAAGGACAAAAAATTTCCTTGTCCCAGGTTAGTAGTGAGGGATCTGTGGTTCGTTCCTGCTGTGCTGTGCTGCATGCAGGTTTGGTACTGGCAGAAAAGCTCATTCAGAGTCGGATAAACCCGGTTCCCTTGCTAGCTACATCTACCTTGTTTGCACACATGCATAAAAAATAGCACAGTAACATGATGCAATCGGTTTTGCTTCTGATTCGTGCTTTCGTGCGTTCACGTGTACCTATGTATCCAAGCTGGTGAGCTCCATCACAAGGCTGGAGGGCAAATCCATCTAATCTCCGCCATGCGAGCAGAAGGAGGGTGAGCAGGAGTGCAAGAATGGATACTATCTGCAGACATGTCGTGACAGGGAACACAGGCATCGAAAACACTATACAGTAACATCTGGATGAACAGATCCACCTGATTTCTATCAGAGCTCTAGGTATTACGAACCCAATTGACTCCACTCATTTGGTCCGTACTATCCAGAAGTTTGGATTAACGAGCAGGATTTCAATGTACGGACACCGTTTGACCTCACTGCAGCTGGTTTGGTTCGTATAATCCAGAAGTTTGTATAAACCAGGTTCGCAACAACCAGATGTTTCTGCATATCCCTAGTACAGTAGCAGATCGTTAATCCGGTGTTCGTTTTCATCCACCAGAAAGCTGCCTGAAAGATGAGTTCAACCAGCTCTCTCTTCAGTAAAATGGCGCTCCTGTATTCATCACTCACTGAAGTCTGCCACCTTGGGCGGGTGCAAAGGTCCTTGGATTAACGTTAAGCTGCTGTATTTATATATATAAACCTGAAAGGTGTTTACAAACCTGAAAGGTAGTAAATAGGCATGAACCCAAATAGCGAAAATCAACTAACACAAAACATCCACCAC
>JAUMHD010005851.1:0-12131 GCA_032359135.1 Ulvella scutata
GAAAATAAATTCACCTTCAACGTCGGCACATACAGCGCATTTGTCATGCGCACAATGCCCTTTGGACTTTGGACACACACAGTGCCTTGTCCTCTCACGTGATGAATTTCACCACCACCACACTTCACCACTGATGTAGAAGGCTCATGCATGTACACGAACATGTCTCGATCGCAACACATGTGGTGCGAAGCTCCAGTATCGACTACGAGCTTCTCTGTTGTAGACTGATAGCTAAGATGATTAGCAATACCGTTCAACATGGCAAGTGCAGTACCATCAGGCTGCATGTCAGCCTTGCTTTGATGGCAATCTTTAGCTAAGTGACCCACCTTTCCGCAGTTGAAACATCGGCGTTTCTCTCGCCATTGTCTCTTGGACCTCTCCTTCTGTCCTTTTCCGGAGTTCTTGTCCCCAGATCCTTGGCTATGCGCCCAGTGCGCTTTGCCTTCTCCATCCGAAGCTTTTCCCCCCCGCATGCGGTCATCAGCTGCAATTAGCTTGGCTTTCACGGTCATCAAGGTAAGTGTTTCCATGCAACGGAGACCTTCTATAGTCTGCTCAAACTTGGCAGACATGCCTTTGAGCATGATGCCCATGATGATGCTATCGGAGACGTCTTCATTGTGACCATCCTTCAGCCTACGCTGCAGGCTCTCAATGCGGCCAACAAAGCTTGCGACAGACTCATTTGACTGCAGGGACGCAGAGGTGATCTTCTCAACCAGGGACGCCATGCGCTCGTCCGTCTTCTGATTGAACCTCGCATGCAGTGCCTCCCAAAGCCGCTTCGGCGTGTCTTCGGAGATGACACCTTCTCGAACACTCGGAGAGATGCACAGCACCAAGAAGCCACGTGCTTCTCGCTGTTTCTTTTTCTTCTCCAAGGCGGTTAGCGCTCTGAACTCATCATCTTCCGCAACCGCAGGCCACAGCCCCTTCACACTCAGGGCTGCCTCGGCCTCCACTACCCACGAAATGTAGTTGTCCTCTGTCAGCCGTTGTATCTTCATGCCATCATAGGAAGCCATGGTGGACCCCATAACCTGTAGGACAGTGTGAGTCGTACGCTAGACACACACACAGCAGTCGTGCATTGATTCACGGCACAATGCACTCACAGCAGACTGGAACAGATTACAACACTTGTAATGAACATCACTAGTACATAACAGTATCACTGTAGAACAGTATATGGCTCTCACCTGTAGGACTGTGTGAGTCGTACGCTAGACACACACACAGCAGTCGTGCATTGATTCACGGCACAATGCACTCACAACAGACTGGAACAGATACAGTCCCAGCCTGTGCAGCTGCTTATATACTGTCCACACCTAGTCTAGAGACTTCCACAGTCTCAGAACACATTGCTTGATTGCTTGGCACTACAGCCTTCTACAATCACATAAGCCTGATAACCTAAACAGTTCTTGATGATGTAAGCACTTCTAGAGAGTTCTTCGCATGCAAACCTAGACAACGGACTATTCTGGAATTCCATTGCATGTACAGCACTTGCTGTATCCAACAGGATCACGTATCCCCTGTCATCGACGTGAGTTTCTAAGCACGCATTCTTGGGGAAATGCTTACTGCAGTCGATGCACGTCCGTTTGCAAGCTGCCGTGCACTTGTGCACCATAGCAGTCTGCACGAATGCGCTCTCCCATGTCGCATCTTTGCATGCTTTGCAAGGTGCGGCAGCAGCTCTAGTGGGGCGTGCATTCGGGCGGGAATGCTGTGGACATTTTCCCGCTAGCAACTGTTCGCAAACGTGCTTGTCAATGATGTCAGGGTTATCAGGAACTTCGCCATCCATGTGCACGTCGATGTGCACGTGGGGCAATCCTCGCTTCTGGTACTCAATCACCCACATGCAAGACTTTGACTTCTGCTTTCGGCCCTGGCTGTCTACAAAGACACGGCCTTGACGAATGTCGTCCAGCAGCTGCTTTTTCTTGTGAGCGAAAACGCGGTTGACGACATCCGGGCGTTCCCTCCAGGTCTGCCCGGGATCCAGACCGTGCTGAATCTGTTCCCAATCAGGGTTGCATGTGAAGGTGACGAAGTTAGACGGCTTGCCTATTCCGGCCAGAAGAACGAGGGCCCGCTTGCGGTGCAAGTTGTAGTACGCTGGCGAACCTGTGGACGAAGACCTGTGGAACGGCTTTCCAGCCTGAGCAGCTGACAGCGGCTGCCCAACTGATGCTTGGCGAATTTCTTGACGCGTGACAAACCGCTGACTTTGCTGGCGCTTCTCTTTAAATGCCAGCCTTCGAGCCTGCTCACATGCATGTATGTCCAGCACGAACTGCTGCAGTAGCTTTGATGACTTTCGAAAGTGCGGAAACTGGTACACTGCGCGCTTGACGTACTCTGACAGTGTCACTTCAGCGCCTTGCGTGCATCTGTAACCGCCTCCTATCCCTGGAGCGGGCGGATGCTCAGCTTCTCTGTCACCTCGTGGCACTGTCTCGTACTCCCACCAGCCCCATTTACCGTACGGGAACAGAAGTGGATACTGCAGCTCCACGAATCCGGGCTGCCCTGGCCAAACGCGCCTGTTGTACCTATCTCCTGGCACATCATTCTGGTCAGCTCCTGCAGGATGTTGCTGTGCATTATTCTCAGCCTCGGGCTCAACCACAACGTCAAGATCATATTCATGCTCGTAATCCTGGAGCATGGCGTCAATCATCTCGTGTAGGACCCACTCAGCAGTCGGATCAGCAGCAGGCAGATCAGCTGGGTCTGGAGCTGCGCGACGCTTAAAACCCCAGCAGTTGAAGCCATGAAGCATGGCGCCACCCGCCCCTCCAGCGAGGTTCGCCAATTCCTCAGCCGCAGGGGCGCCGTCACGGGTGCCAATGTGGCCACCGAAGTGAATTCTGAGCTGAGGAACGTTTGAATGCGCACGCAGAGTGTCCTTGATGTGGTGGAACTACTGTCGAAGGAGATTTTTCTCTGTGAGGCAGTGGTAGAAACCTGCAGAGGTCTCTTGAAATGCAACCTCGAACGCAGTGGTCCCATGAACATTGGCATTCTCGTTGGGGTCGTACGTCCAGTTGATATGGTGGCAGGCTTTGTGTAACGGAACTGAGTGGAACGTGAGACCTTTGAGCCGGAAGAAGCCCATGCCTGCATTGTTGTCGTAGTAGTCTGTTAAGAAAGATGTATGAGGGCAATGCATGCATGGGGTTATGTCCTGCATTGTAGTGTGTAGGAAACGTTCCAGCACTGTTGCATACATTGTGCACAGAAGCTTGTGCCATTAGATGATGTTGCAACAGTTTACTCATTCAGCTAGTGTACAGCTGATGTGAGGTGTGGTGTGATCGCTGAGGTGGCATGTCTAGATGTTGTGAGAGTGCGCATGTTGTGTCATAGCGATGATCACATTCTATGTTTGTGTGAGTACATATAGTTGGTTCTGAAGTGATTCCTGCACGTTCAGCTTGCTGAGTGCTGTGAAAACACTTCAGGTTATGGGTCCTGATCGTGAGACTCCATAAGCGCAAGCTGAAGCGTCAGGGATGAGAACGTCGTGGTGACCGAACCAGGTGCTGTCGTCCTGTATCCTGCTGTGTCCTAACGGTTCAGCATGGGTGATCATTCGAGTTCGAATGGTTTTTAGTGGAAGCTTTCACGCTCCACTGACTTTGGTGACTGGAAGATTCAGTTCAGTGCACATTTGTTGTCAAAAGCGCTGTTGCATTGGCTAACGCATGAGCCTGACTCTGCTGTCGCAACCGAAACCGCGCAAGACGCCAACTGCAAGGCGCAACTAGTTCTAGCCATGAAAGATGGTGCTTTGATTCGTATGTCTGAGAGCGATACATCTGCTAAGACGTATTGGGATTTGCTTGTCAAGGATTTCGAAGGTCGCATTCAAATTCGAAAGCATGCGATAGTCAAAGAGGAGCGTGACTTGTGACAGAAGAAGCATGAATCTTTTGTTGATTATTGTGATCGTGAAGCTGAACTGCGGTCTCGTATGGCCACAGCTGGTGTGCACAGTGGTAATCTTGCTGATCATTTCATTCTCGTTATATCTCAGCCTTTCCAGCAGAACAACGCGCAAACGTTGACTGTTATTTCTCATGATCATGATTTTGATGAGGTTCTTTCCTATGTTCGTCAGTATTCTCGTCTCAATCCGATGCCAGATAGCGGTGGCGGTGCGCTTGCCGTCGGTAGCAAGCCTTGGAAGTTTAAGGGAAAATGCTTTCACTGTGACAAGCCAGGTCACAGAGCCGTAGATTGTAGGCAGCGAAAAGCAGAGGAGCGTGCAGCTGATGGCGGTGGTGGTCGTCCCAGTAACCGTGGTGGTGTACCTCGTCGTCTTGCGGGTGCTATGATTTGTCATGGCTCTACTGATAGGCACGTTCTCGTGTCGCATAATAAATCTGCACGTGATGCTACTATTCTTTACGATGAATGTTGTACACATCACGTAGTTGTTCACAAGGATTTCCTGGTCGAATTCGGGCCGTCCTCCAGGCAGTTCATGTATATGGGTGGTGACGAAAGGCACAAAGTAGAAGGGGAAGGCAAAGCTGGCATTCTGGGTGGGCCTCGTGGACCAGTTGTTCTTCAGCGGGTGTTGTTGGTGCCTACGATGGTGCACAATATCTGTTCCAGTGGTGTGTGTGCAATGAATGGTGTTGAAGGTGTCATCAATCGTGATGGCGTTTCTCTCCGTGGGCCGCATACTAGGTCCATACTGTTGACTGCTCAGTACCGCCATGGCATGTATACGCTCAATGGTGAGTTGCAGGATTTCTCTTCAGGTTCACCTGCATCTGTGTCGGATGCAGACTCAGATACTGACTCAACCAGTGGTACTGCTGGTGCTCTGAGGGGTGGCAAGGCTATACCACTTCGTCTTGCACATGAGCGCCTTGGGCACCTCGGTGTTGATCAGCTGAAGCGTGTAGCTGCCAGCAATGCAGTCACTGGGTTGAACATCTCAGACCTCAAAACAACCCTTGACCCATGAATCGCATGCTGCGAAGCAAAGCAGACAAGAGCCAGCTTCCCACCTTCCAAGAGTCGGGCTACCAAGCCACTCCAGTTGGTCCACATGGACACCGTTGGCGCATTCAGCACACAAGGTTACGACGGCTCACGGTATGCTGTGCCAGTTCATGATGATTACTCCTCTTTCGGCGCTGTTATCTGTGTTCGGGGGAAAGATGAGATTGCTGATAATCTCATAGAGCTGCTCACTTTCTGGGAGAGACAGGCAGGAGAGCTCATTCTTTGTGTCCGCAGTGACCAGGGTACTGAGTTTCTCGCCAACTTCAATGCATGGTGCAAGGAGAATGGCATCAAGTGTGAGTTCAGCGCTGTGTACACCCCAGAGCAAAATGGCAGGTCTGAGCGAGTGAATCGTTCTCAATTTGAGCGTGCCCGCGCCAATATCTTGCGGAGAGGCTGTCCAAAGAAATTCTGGCCGCTTCCTCTTGATGCAGTTTCATCTGTTCGCAACAGGGTGCCTCTTGCAGGCAAGCCCTACAGTCCACATAAGTACTTCTTTCGAGAAATACCTGACTTGTCAAATGTCAGATTGTTCGGTTGCAGTGCTTCTATTTCATTTCCAAAGAAAAAGCGCGGTTGCAAATTCGATGCAGTTAGTGTCAACGGCATCTTTGTTGGCTACGCTACAGGTATTAAGGGATGGCGTGCTGCTGTGGGGAACACCATTCATGAGATCCCACATGTTGTATGGCGACAGCGCACCCAAGCCGGTGCAGTGCAAGAGCGACACTGAGAGTGACAGTGACTCTGACATCGATGTATCCACAGGCGACAACATGCATGCAGTGCCTGTCCCACAGGAGCCAGGACTGCAGCCCCCACCACTACAAATTCCTGCCCCAGGCATGCAGTCTGGCTCCGACGCAGGCACTGATGCAGATAAACACAGTGTGGCAGAAACGCAAGTGGAAGAGCAGCCAGAGGCTGCTGGTAATGTGCGTCGCCCCCGGCGTCATCGCCACGAACCAAATTGGCTAATTCCAGGTGGTGCAAATGTTGCTGGAGCTGCTTCAAAGCGCCCAGATGTGTCCTACTTGTTGGACCACCTTTGCCTCGTGGGATATGCATTTTCTGTTGGCGGTCAGGATGTTCCGAGGAACTATGCTGACATAGCCAACTTTGATGATATGGCATACATGTGGTATGAATCTGTTGAAAGGGAGCTTGCCTAGATTGACAACATGCAAGTTGTAGAGGAGCATGACATCAGTGAGCTGCCTGAGGGCGCCACTTTGCTCGATTCCATGCTTGACTTTCTTGTGAAGCACGATCCCAGCGGTAACATCACCGAACGCAAGTCGCGGCTTTGCGTGCGCCGTGATCCACAGCAGGAGGGGTTTGATTTCAAGGAGACGGCGACGCCGACGGCGGCGGCCAACTCCACGCGCCTGCTCTTTGCTGCAGCGGCGCTTGATGATCTACATGTTCACCAGACAGATGTGAAGGCGGCTTTCCTTCATGCCCCAGTTGCAGAGGAGCTCTACATGAGGCCTCCCAAGGGTATCAAACATGTTCAGGGGAAAGTGTGCAGGCTGTGCAAGGCTCTCTATGGCCTGCGCCAAGCAGCAAATTTGTGGCATGCCAAGCTCGCTAAGGAGCTTGCAAAGTACGGATTCACACCGTGTCTCACTGATCCTTCTCTGTTCATCAAGCAGCATGATGGTCGGCGTACATATTTGCTTGTTTACGTCGATGATATGTTGATTGGGGGGGAATTGTCTGATGTTCTCACTGCCAAGCAACAGATTGCTGACTCATTCCAGACTAAGGATCTAGATGTTGCATATCATTTCGTTGGATTTCTCATTCACCGTGATGCGCATGGTATTCGTTTGTCTCAGGAGCAATACACTGAAGTGATTCTCGACCGCTTTGGATATTCTGGTGCACACGCAAAGCGCACACCGTTCAACGAAGGTTCCGCCAAAGAGTGTGCAGTCACATGTTGGTGTAATGGTTCTGGGAAGAATAGGCAGAGCATGCAAGCAGCTGTAGGAGAGTGTTCTTGTCCTCCATATGGTGTCCCAGATATAGGCTGTGCGTCTTTCGTGGGTGCTGTGATGTTTCTTGCTACACGTACCAGACCTGACATTGCCTACAGTCTAGGTGTGTTGAGCCGATTTGTTTCTGCTCCCGAGGCTTTTCATGAGCATCTTGTTAAGCATCTGCTGAGATACTTGCAAGGTACAATTGATTGGGGTTTGTGGTACCCCTCTGGCAAATATCTCAGAGAATGTTCCGAGAATGTTCCATTACACATGCAGCTGTTCACAGACTCGGATCACTGTGGTGAAGAGAAGAAAAGAAGCACATCCGGATGGGTTGTGCTACTTCATGGATGTGCAGTGGCATGGGGTTCCAAGCTCCAGGCTACCGCTGTTGAAAGCACGTGTGCTGCGGAGTTTGTAGCCGCATGTATGGGCAAGAACGCTGCAATGAGTCTGAAGGACCTATTGTTTGAAATGACAGGAAATGTTGTTGATGCAGAGCTGTGTGTTGACAATCAGAGTGCAGTTGGCAACCTCAAGAAGCCAGCTGGTGGTAACATGTGGCTTGATTTGAAGTGGCGTATTGTTCACCAACGTCATGCTGACAAGTTCATGTGTATCTCATTCGTTCCTACTACTCAGCAGAAGGCTGATGTGTTTACCAAGAGTTTACCTCCTATTATGCATGGGCATGCTGTTTCAATGCTGTCCGTGTACTGCGGCAAGATGAAGTCAGCCGAGTTCGATGGTCCTGAAGAGTACTCAGAACTTTTAAACGTGGCATCAACCTGCCGCTTCCAAAGCATGCTTGTATCTGTAAGGGTGCAACTGAGTGTGCAGTGTACAAAGAGTTCTACGCAGGATTCAAGTAGATCTAGACAATGGGTTTGTAGTTGTCAACATCTGGGGGGAATGTTGAGAACGATGTATGAGGGCAATGCATGCATGGGGTAATGTCATGCATTGTAGTGTGTAGGAAACGTTCCAGCACTGTTGCATACATTGCGCACAGAAGCTTATGCCATTAGATGATGTTGCAAGAGTTGACTCATTCAGCTAGTGTACAGCTGATGTGAGGTGTGGTGTGATCGCTGAGGTGGCACGTCTAGATGTTGCGAGAGTGCCCATGTTGTGTCATAGCGATGATCCCATTCTGTGTTTGTGTGAGTACATATAGTTGGTACTGAAGTGTTTCCGGCACGTTCAGCTTACTGAGTGCTGTGGAAAGGAAACACTTCATAGTCCCACCCTCTTTCACCCGTTGCACCCCACGTGGAGCCCATCATGCAGAATTTGTACTTGATGTTGATTTTCCTGCTGCTCAGGCTTCAGTCGAAGCCGTCGCGCCGAACATCGTACAGAAGAATTGTATCCTTGCTGAAAGCATCGTGACTAACTCCAGCCCTTTTCGTCGGATCCCACAACGTAACCCTGCCAAAGGTGCAGCACGGTCTGTCCGCCACCTCCCAAGGATACAGCACAGCTTGGCAAGTTAATTCCTCCTGCTGCCCGGTGTCAACGTTGGTGGTCATGATCGGTGTGCCATCTGGGCGTCGCTGCGTGCAACCACAGAGAACGAGTGTATTCTTTGCCGCAATCCCTTGCTCATCCACAGTATCCATCGCCGAAGAGTGGCGCACATATTTCATGTGAGGATCCGGTTTCCGTGGTGGCCTCCAGCCAGCTCTGCCAGGAATATCTCCGGGTATAGCTTCCGGAGCATTTGGTGCAACCTGATGTGAATCATCAGCTACATCCCCAGATGCTGCCCTGGGATCTGGACTGGCCAGAGGTGGATGTTGTGCATCGTTTATGGCAGGCTGGTTGGGGCCCCGCCCTGCGGCATGTCTGCCAGCACGTGCACCATGCCTGCCACGACCTCCGACTGGCAATGCTTGCACGTTGTCATGTTGCTGTGTAACGGCAGGAGGGGATGCTGGCAACGGGTGATCAGCTTGGCCCCGCCCACTACCGGCTCGTCTTCCACGACCAACTCTTCTCCCACAACCTCTGGCAGAAGGTGAGGGGAGACGACATTGTGCGGCAGGCTTCCCCGCTGGGGCCCTAACAGGTGAAGCAGCCTGATTGGGGGCGGAGCTGTTCCTTTGCCGCCCTGTTGGTTGTCGGGATGAGCGCGTCGCAGGGTTTTGCCGCAGATTTCCTGACTGGGGGGCAGCGGGTTCATCCTGAAACAGGACAGCTGCGATCCCCCTTTGATGTTGTTCTGGGAGTTGCGCGTGAATTTTGGCTGTTTTGTGTTACGGCCACTTCGCAAAACAGCACCACCTCCCAAATTCAGTGGTGAACACGAGGCAGGATAAGTTGAGCGCGCTCGGGGGCGGGGCTGTTTGGAAGCTTCGGCCCTGCCTCTAGCGGACTGTATTTTCGTTTTTGCGCCTCCTCTGAGCAAGTTTAAAGCGAAGACCGCAAGAACGTGAGTACATATTCACATAGGTAGAGAAGTATATGAATGTGTACATGAAGTGAGTGCAATCACACAACACATATAAACAGTATAATCAAAGATCAGACACCATGTTCGCACGTCGTAAATAGTTGCGATGATTATCTGACAGAACCAAACGCATGTGATGGGAGATGAGTATGGGTGTGCATGAGTGAAAGAACAGAGAAGCATTCGTCGGTTGCGTTATGGAGTAGCTCAAAACACATGTAAGCGCATTTGTGTCCCTTCTTGGGTTTCCTTCTTGGGACTTTCGTGACGGTGATGTTGTGGCATTGTGAGTGTTGTGGTCGATATGTGGAATTAGTTGCTTTCGGCTACTTGGGTTCACTGTCTTTCCGGATTGTAAGAGTTTTGAAGTTGCACACAATCAAGAAAACCGCTCCTGGCCACCAAAAACCATCTCTCACAGGCTCACAGCGAACATGCATCCATTGTTACAGTCACATTAGATGGTCACAGGTTTCAAGAGTTAAGGGGCTTCACAGACAGGGCTCAAACACGTGGACACAGCGGCTGAGATGATTCATGCAATTAGTGAGAGGAAATCTCACAAGATATTCATGATAATCGTTTACTGAAGCCACCAAAGACCGCTTAGTCACCCAGATAAGGAGAAAGAAAAAAAGCGGAGAGGTGACTCTGGCCGGAACGGGGTTCGAGCCCGGGACCTCTTGGTACAGACTAAGGCTCAGATGAATGTCTATCCCAAAACTACACGAACACCAAACAAACTCCTCCCGGCCTCAAAAATCAAGTCTCACAGGCTCACAGCAAACATGCTAATGTGAGAGTTACTGTCCATAATCAGAGCCATCAGCGATTAAGGGGCTTCACAGGCTAGCCTCAAACACGTAGAAATCGCGGCAGTAGACATCCTGGCAGGCACATGTGGGGTTGGGAAGCAGGGCTCAAGCGCAAAGGCATCGCGCTTGTCGCTCGCGCTGTTCTGGGCTTTTTTTGTTGCAAAACAATCATGCGATACAGCAAAAACTCCACACTGGCCACACAACTCAGGTCTGTTAATGCAACATCACAGGTTGTACTTATGTGCTAGTCACTTTCAATGGCCAGGCCTGGCAGATACATGTGGGTTTGGGAAGCAAGGCTCAAACACAAAAGCATCGCGGCACCATCCCGGTCCATCGTGCCATCTTTTCAAGAATGAATGAAAATGAGGGTGGTAGAAAATGGACTGTTGCATGATAACCTATTGTTGAGCAGTATTAAATGCTGCCAAAGAAGCTTGGGGTGAAGAATGTGTTGGTTTGTTGGTGTTTTAGACCATCAAGATGCACACCTGCACCTGGTGCCCCGATGTCCTCAAACTGGTGGTCAGGTGGTATTTTCGTTCCATCTATGCAGCGGGAAAGAGTCAGCGTCCTCGCATCAGTATGGAGAACAACTTTACGTGGATTAACGGATTGAATACATATGAACTGATTGAACAAATGCACGTGGACTGAGGGATTGTACATGAAACTGTGTATGAACGTAGGGCATCGATAGTGCCTTACGCACCAGGGAACGAAGTCTTTATGTCAGATGCGAAGTCGTCCTCTGACAGACAGTCACCATCTGACATGCAGTCACCTTCGGACATGGCAGTTTTCTCGCGCAAGACATCCGGGATTTTTGTCTGCGAATCTGCATGCCGATGCTCCGACTGACTGTGCCCATGTTCTGTTCGTTCAGGCTGGCTGTGCAACAGGACTGCCACTACCTCTCGAGCAGCGTTTCTTTCTTCGGCTGCTTCACGTGCAGCCCTTCGATACTCCAGTACTTTCTCTTTAACCGCACAACGGCGAGCTTTGCCTGAAGGGCCTGACCTCCTAACTTTTGGCATCTCCAGAAAACAATACAAACAAACAGGCAGTAGTGTTCTGCAACTCACAGTGTTTTAATGGATTTAGCAAAAACAGGAATTTTATCGTGTTGCTTCCACTTATGTGGGTTTGGAGCCAGCCTATTGTTGGCTCTGTGGCCCTATGCGTGTGTTGCAATCCATGTTCCATGTTGATGCGAACAGAAAAAATCAGTGAACGCATGCAGCCCGTTCACACCAAGAAATTCAGAACCACCTTTCAAATTTGTAACCGTCGTGTTGAAGACTCCAAGGTGTGCCGTGTCCGTGTCGAGAGTGTCCGTTTACACGATCGCAGCAGATTCTCGCGAACCACAGTTCGAGACATAGATCTTGCCCATCTGTAGGATAATAGAAGTCGCTTCCTGGCCGCTCGCGTGGAATGGCGCACTGGGCCAATATCCTTTCTCGTTACAAAGCTCTGTGTTGCCGATCCAGAAGCACGTAGTGTACGTAGTAGAGCATGTCAAGGCACCCGTGCACGACGGTTTACAGTTTAATATATATGTAGCCATTTGTTCAAGAACAGAAGCAGCGTGAATCTGAAGTATTTCTGTAGTGGCAGCTTCGTGCACGACCGTTCAATCCACACTGCTACCGACACGGCGCCCCGAACCACAAATCGCCAAACCGTATCACATCACAGTCATGATATGTGCTCAAGTTTGTAATGAGTGGGCGTGGAGTGACGGGGATCGGCAGAAACGGCAAAACGGTGGGAATAATCATATATATATATATCTCCCTACATATATATATATAAATATATATA
>JAUMHD010005862.1:0-12131 GCA_032359135.1 Ulvella scutata
ATCTAGAATATACTATGTTCCAGCCATACCATATGCCCAGCCATTCACTACAGGCGTAGCCACAGGTGCTGCCCATCCATTTCTTTTTTCTTCAGTGTCTTGAACTCTGAGCAGAGGTTTTCTATAAAAGGCACCTGTGTCCACACTCTTGTTTAATGCATCTAGAATATACTATGTTGCAGCCATACCATATGCCCTGCCATTTTCTATGTCCCTCGTACCATCCGTCCTGACCTGGAGGTGTGTTGTGCAGCGCAGCGCGTCGCAGGACCCCACGACCCCACCATAGTCACGGTGATCGCGGACGAGGGAAATTCGCCTGTGGTGACTCAGGGCGTCCACCAGCTCACCCTGCTGCCAGGGTGGGCCTCCTCCGTAGGGGACCTGGCCCGCAAGTCCCCCAGTGCCACCGAGGTGCGCACATTACCTAGTCCAGAGGTACCTAGCTCACAATGTTGCGAGTGTACTCAGGACTTCACACGCTTCTGGTGGTGCAGTTCTTCGTAAAGGAGGAGGAGGAGGAAGAGGACATGGAGGACACGGACTCCACAGCAGCAGCCCTCCGACCTGAAAAACTCCGGCCCTGACGACGAGGTGCGTGCTGGCTCCTGACTGAAATTTTAAACCTCTCCACGTGCACTCTGACACCGGATGCTACCAATAACTGCTAGAGTACACAACCTCCGGGGGATCCACCTGCAGATACCTACGCATACTAGTTATTGTGCACGCACCTCATAATTATGACTGTGTGTGCACATGACAAGATGCTAGGCCTGATGCTGATTCGTTCAGGTGTGTGTTGTTGCTCTGTGGTCATGTTGGTGCTCTGATGCTGGTTTGCTCGTCTGAACTTGATTATGGTCTACACCTGAGGCCCTCGGTGCCTGCAGGAGGAGCGCCAGGTGCTGTTGGCGTGGATGAAGGAGGCCGCAGGAGATGCCTAGGCCGCAGAGGATACCTAGGCAGCCGGCGATGCCCCCGCAGCCCCCCGCGTGTATCTTGTGCTGCGCAGCTGCGCATGTGATGTTGTGCATGACGTGTAGAGTATGTGCTCAAGGAAGCCTTGTTGTGGATGCCGGAAGTTCCGGAGGGTGGGTTAGTGGGTTTTGTTTGTCTTTGCTTTTGTCCTTGTGTCTTTGCATTTGTCTTTGTGTGGAGAGGGCCTGCTTGTGGTGCTTTGGTGCATAGTGCGAAGGCAAAGTGGTCGCAGAGTGTGGAGGCAGCACGTGCTGAGTGCAGCCACCGAGTAGTGAGCTACTCCAGTGTAACTGTGCTGCAACGAGTGGTGTACAGCCTGCCAGCCTGTGCTGTGGGCTGCCATGCAAGCCAGTACCGCGTCGGTCTGTAACTCCGTGTCAGCCTTGCTTGCACTCCTGAATCAGTCTCGCGCGCGTCTCAATGCCAGCATGGCACCAAACACACGACCGTACTGATGTCCACCTTGTGTCGGACACTCAGTTTGACATTCAGGCTGACTTCAGGCTGTCATTAGACCGTGCGCCAGTCTGGCGCAAGGTCGCGCTCGATGTGGCGCGAGGAATATTCATTGACAACATTGATTACCCAACCAGTCTTTCTCGTGTGTATATACCTTGGCTCAGACTGTGCCAGACTCATACCTCAGTCTGGCACAAGGTGCATGTGTCAGACTGTACTCATTCCTCACAGCAGATTGACTTGATTCCGTGCGTCAGATCGAGTAGTTACCGGGTGTCAGACCGGGATGCAGCTACTTGTCAGACTGGGACGTGGACTCGCGTCAGGGGTTCATGGCTTTGTGCGGTTTCGTGTCAGATCGACCTGGAGGTCGAATCAGACTGGTGGCCAGGTGATGTCAGATTGTTGCCGAGTTTTGTGTCAGACTGCCAATTAAAAACAGACTGACATTGCCCGCCGCCCTGGCGGCGGGTAATGTCAGTCTGACGTGGCCGCGTGCAGCAACCCCCCCTTTGCCCTGTGACATCCACAGTCAGATGGGCTGACCGAGACTATGAACCGTGTGTTGGAGGACACCCTCCGCCGCTTCGTGGGTGCCCACTGGAATGATTGGCATGAATTGCTCCCCATGGTAGAGTTTGCCATGAACAACCAGTACAATCAATGATGCCATTCAAACAACTCCTTTCATGCTAAACTTTGGGCAACACCCCAACCTACCCCTCATGAACGAGATTCGTAAGAACAAGCCAGAGGTGAATCGGTTTATTGGACGTTGGTCCGACAAGCTTACAGAAGCCAAAGGTTTCATCGCTGCTGCCCAACACCGCTTAAAGGCGCGTGCAGACAAAAAGCGTCAGCCCACCAACATCAAAGTGGGGGATCAGGTAGTTGTCGCTATCAAGCACTTTAAGAAGCAACTGCCAACCAACAAGAAGCTTGGGCCCAAGTTCATTGGGCCCTTCTGGGTGACTTATTCAGTTGGCAAGCACGATACAGCATTTCGCCTGCACCTGCATCCTCTCTTTGAAGGGATGCATCGTGTCTTTCATGTCTCCTCTTTGAAAAACTTTGTATCTTCGGACTCATACTCTCTTCCTAACATTGCTGAATTGGATACCCTTGACTGGGGCATTTAGTCGGTTTCAGCAACCAGAGTGGTAACCAGCAATGCAGGACCCCGGAGTCAATATCTTGTGAATTGGGCCGGAGGTGGTTCCTCTTGGAACGATGCCATGTTGTTGCACAAGGCCACTCCTCGTATCCGTGCCTATTGGGCTTCTGTTCTGACCGGTGAGAACATACCCTCTGATGCTGTTCCTCTTACCACCGATGAACTCGCGCGCCGGCTCGGGGGCGAGAAGCCATTGGGGGGGGGGAGCAATGACTCGTGGCAACGCTGTTAGCAGAGTATTAACAGTATAGTCCAAGATGCTTATCTATAGACTGTTCTGCACACCGTTACGCTGAGTTCTCCCACAGTTCTCTGCTTATCTGTTGGGAGACATAGTTGCCATGAGACTTCTCAGTGGTCACTGATGCATGGTCGCTTCTCGGCCATACCTCAGAGCGAAGTGTGAATAAGCAAAACCAGCGTTCATGAAAGTTCCAGTCACTTTCTGTGCTGAATGAACACGGCAGCTGTGAGATTTTGATGCTGTATACACTGCAGAGCCTACCCAAACAGATGCTGACGCGTTCACGAGGAAACAAGTAAGCCCTTTCCTAGCCACTGCGCACATAGCTCTCTCTCGAAGTAGCTGTACATGCAGGAGCGTGAACGGCGTCCCGTGGCAGTGCAGTTCGGATAAATATATGCTTCTGTCCATTCCTGGCACAGGAAGGGCCGTGTATCGCACGCTGCATTATTCCATGATGTCGTGGAATGTACAGTATCGTACGCGTGAATTGTACTGCGCAGGCACCAGTATTAACGTGTACGTAGTGCGTATTACTGCATCGGTGCAGACGATTCTGCACCGCAAGCAGCCTGTATTTAAGGCAAGCAACCTTGAGCCTATCACATACATATTCAAAGTGTTTCATGCTTCTGGTGCGACCAAGCGGCTCGAGGAGCAGTGCATTGCTGCGGCCGAGTGGAGCAGTCCCAAACTCGCAGAGAACCAGCATATCGAACGCAAGCTGCGCATTTACAATGTCACTTGTACGCCTGGCGCATGGTCGCAGTCACAGGGCGCATCAGTGAGGCTACCGATCACTGTGCAAACTCATGCGCATGCGTACGTACCACAGCAGCGCCGACATGCAATCGATATCTCACAGAATAACGCTTGACGAGAGCGACGATTAAGCCCATGCACTAACAATTTGTTAAGTATAATATTTGTTGCCTTCGCTGGCGTGTTGGTGCAGAGCGGTCATAACCTTCAAAGGTGACGTTCAAAGGTTATGTGGCACGCTTGCAATGCAGCGCATGCATTACTGTGGTGGGGCCGTGCGGCACCCGTAGTAAGGCCTTACTCCGGGACCAGCACGGCTTATAAGGCCCAGCCATAACTGTGCTCGGGGCTATAAATACCTATTGTGCACATGCAAACAATGAACTGTGCTCATCGATTTTACCGTTGGGATGAGCTTGGGGGGGCTGGTGTGGTGTGAGAGTTCGTTGTACATGTCAACACTCACCGACCAATACCCATGTATTGGTTAGCTGTTCAGTGACTTCGCGAAGCTTCGACCGTTGAATGCATGTACAGCCACTGATTTGAGTGATGAAGTCCCTGAGCCACAGTTTCAAGTTTGCAGTTTTGTTGGGCAGGCTGCGCAGACAACACGTCACACAAAAGGATTTCGCATGTGTTGCGTACAAGTGATTGTTGTTGTTCTTTGAACATGCGAACATCTGGCAGACGAGATCTAGCTCACGCGTAGAGTTGTATGTGATTCTGCCAGATACACTGTGGGCGGAATACCGTCAAGAATAGCAGATGCCTATGGAAGTGTCGAATGGTAGGGCGCTATGATCGGCAAGGAGAGGTTCAAGAGTTTCCGACAGGTCTGGCAAGACACAGTGCAAGCGCGCAAGGCGGGTGGGGTAACAGCCGTATCGGCAGACCTGCAGCCCTTTCTCGGCAGAAGTGCGTGGCCGCAGAGTGGCGAAGCGTTGCCTGACGATCTCGTTGAAGCGGTAAAGTGTCGTGAAATCTTGGATGTAGATGTTTGTGAGCGATTCAGAGCGCGCTTGCTCATTGTGCTTGCGATGCTTTCAATCTTCGCCATATTCATCCTCTCGGACGTTTTGCCCCTTCGCAACGCAATAGATAGCAACTGGATGCTAGCAGCATTCATATCAGCGCTTGTGGTGGTGGTAGCAGGCCTGCTAGTGTGGCTGCGAACTCCAACCAATCATCAATCGTCATGTGAGGATGTGCCCGCGAGCAACGCACGCTTAGCGAACCACGTCGCAGCACTTCATATTTTGTACGTTTCTCATGTTCTTGCTGAGGCTGCCCAGAGCGAGGCCGAGTCCCAGTCTAGTGGCAGCGTGCACAATGTGCGAGAGGTAGGGAAGTCTGCAAGCACAGCTTCCTTGCAACAAAGAGAGAGATGCGTCCACACAGTCACAGCATGTGGATCGCGTTACCTGGTAATGCAGAACGGTAGAGTTTTTGTAGATAGGTAGATGCGTTTACAGGTACAGTAGTGGGAAACACAAGTATTAGGAGTTCTGGCGCTTTACTGGAGGGCCCTTCCTCAACATGTTGGTAGCGTTATGGTAGTCAATCTATTGTTACTATGGATGCATTGTAGAAGTTCTATGTGATACAAGAGTGAAAGCGGCAACTTGACAGCTGCAGGGTGACATGATCGAAACAGATTTAGCTGACTGGAAATAGGAGATGAGAGGAGTGAACTTGAAATGTAACTTGGTATTGTGTTGCATGGTATCTTATTCCACAGTGCCTGTGTGTGAAATATGCAAGCCTAAATGCTGATACATCGTGACACTGGCCCAGTGGCACTGCCCTGCTTGTGACAGTTACATCGGTACTGCCCTGCTTGAGTCTGCTCACACAAACGAAACGAAATAACCAACCGAAATTTCACAACATCGTGTGCTTTCCATATTGGTACCAGCACAGTTTTGGAAGACAAAAAGTGCAAAGAGCCATGAGCAGCAACTCCGAATATCGTAGTAACGGCCCTGGGGGCCAACCACACAAAGCAAGAGAACCCTGCACAGACAATGCCTGCGACTGGCCATGCTGGTGTTAAGTTCGTTTGTGCACTTTCCTCTGGCTTCAGCATGCACACGAGTGTGCGCCACATGCTTTCCTTCCTTCACAAATATACAAGTGTGTGCTACATAACTGTGTGCTCAATTACACGTACCAGGATCGGGTGAACATCGGCCTGCTACATATCCGGCAGACGCCAAAGGAGCAGTGCCTCTGTTTCAGGAGACTTTGATGTGGCGTGTGCTCTGCGCTTTTCCAATTGTCTTACAGGCTATAGGTTGTACAGGCTTGCACAGGCTGCTCTAAGTTGTACAGGTTTTCTTGGAACCGGCACTGCGGAGGCGTGTTGGGGGAGCTACTGCATCCTTCCCAAGTACGGCTCACCCCCAAAATGCTCCAGGTGAAAGCTGGGGTACCTGTCCTGCTTGGGTGACATGTGTGCCAGTTTCGCTCCAGTCGCTTTGTACCATTCCTTCTACGTTTCATACCAGATGTGATCCGGGGTGTGCCAGTACTGAAAGCCGGGGTGCAGCTCTCATATATGGTGCCCCACCTGTTTCCATGCTTCCCATGCCCCACTTGTTTCCTGCCCCGCTTGAATACAGTGTGGCATTCCCCATGCGATTTCAGATACCATGCCGCACTTGATGCCTCTCCAAGCCATGTATCCCTTACAAGCTGAGAAGATAGTTCGGGGCAGGAGCCCATGCAGCAAAGCCATGTATCACTTTACAACGCAATCCACTTCCGAGCACTGCTAGCCACTGCCGCCTCTCGTGCGATCTCATGCACCCAATCAACAGACAACGATGCATGCAGCACGTGCTAGCAGTGATAACCCCCAACCAGCAGGCGTGTGGAGAACTGAATATCATCAGAAAAAGAGCTATGTGATCTCGCATGCGGTGTGGACCAATTCCACGCGTTCAAGCTGACCCAGCATGCGCTTGCAGGTTAGTTTTTTTTGTGTCAGGTGATCCCACACCACGGGTGACGCTCCGGTCAAAGTGTTGTCCCTTGGCCATGTTCCATGATGTACTATTATGCCAGGACAAGAGCAGCAACAGTAGCCGCAATTGCCAGAGCTGGCCCAACAGCGCGTGTTCCTGGCAGGGGGGGGCTGCTTGAGGGGGTTGCGGGGTTCAGGGTGCTGTCCGGGGCCACAATGATGCCGTCGAAAGTGCTTGTGGGCAGCTCATCGGGGGCACTCTGAGCGATTTGAGCTCTTGGAGGGTCCAAGTCAGAGCCGCCAATTGGTGAGATGCCCTTTTGGCTGATGCTAAGGGCAGCAGAAACTGCCTCTTGCAGCTTTGTGGCCTCTGGCACAGTGTGAGCAAGGCACTCCTCCTACAAACCGCAGGTGCTGCTTTACTAAACAATTGTTGAAGCGGCAAGCAAGATGCTGAGGTTCTAAACAACTCATGAGCCAGCAAGACACACAAGCTGGAAAAACCTAGGGAATAGGCAACACCCCCAGCACCCAGAGGAGAAAATAACACTGTAATTGTGTAAAAAATCAGAGACATCGTAACGAGCCAGAGAGCAAATATATGATCACATATGCATATTCACAAGCTGTCATTTTGCATTGCTTCACGCTAGCACATCTTGCAGGGGCTTCTGCTACATGCACCAGGTAGAAGTGCAGAGACAGGGTTATGTGTCAAAGGCCATGAAGGAGTGAAAATGGTGGGCTACAAATTGTCACGCTTCCACATGTTTTCATCCGCATTCAGATGCATGTACACGAGGCCATACAGTGTACGTGTTCACAGGCATGCACACGCTCAAAGCTACATGCGCACTGACTTGATCTCTGTGAATGTGTTGCTGCACTGGTGCGGGGCTGGCAACTGCGGGAAGCGGCAGATTTGCGCACCATGTGGTTGCAGAAACGGCATGCATGCATCGAAAACATCTGACGGCAGCGGCCAGAACGCAAAAAAGCAGACAGAAACGTATTGTTCACAACAAGAGCGAGGCACCTGTGTAGTGATGGCGGAGCATGACTTGTGAATGGCCTTGAAAGGGGCCTGGATGTCCGCAGCAGTCTCCTTGGGCACCCCTACGATGCTGCTGTAGGTGGCAAAGCATGCATCCTCCAGCGGTGCTGCGTCCTCTCCAAGGCACACGGCCCCCTTGAACTCACTCGCAGCAAAGTCGCAGCCCTGTGTGATGCTCTGGAGCCCCCTGCATGCGCAACGCATTACCATACGCCGTCACGGTAGCAAGCACGCATCTGAATCACTGTCAAGTTGACACACGTGTCTCTCTGTGTACCTTCACATAGCGGTTGTCCGGATTTGTTGGGAGTATATTTGCCACTAGACACATATAACAATATTGGCTCTGCAGCATACGATATAGAACTCCACCGCGCCGTGCCGCGCCGTGCCGTAGCATTAAATGAGCATCTGTGTGTAGTAGTGTGCAGCTACCATTTCATGGAGCAAGCTCAGGTTGCCAGCACACATAGAACCTAATAGGGTGTGTAAAGATGATCCTCAATGTGTGTGTGTGTGTGTGTGTGTGTGTGTGTGTGTGTGTGTGTGTGTGTGTGTGTGTGTGTGTGTGGTGCACTGCTCCTTCCTCCGCGCCACTCTCTTCACATTGGGAAGTTCACAAGGAATCGTTCACGCATTGGGTGTGAAGGTCGCACCCGATCAGATCCTCAGCAGCGTTGGAGTTGTCGCGGCAGGCGTTCACAGACTCTGCGCCCGCCGACAGCCTCTGAATGCCAGCGTACAGCGTCGCAAGGTCCCCGGACACCACCTCCGACACACACTGGTCCGCGAAGAAGCGCTTTGTGATATCAGGGTTGCTCAGCACCTTCACCAGAAACTCGACAAACTCGTACTCGGGCGCCCCCTTCAATATTGGCGCCGTCACTGCACTCCGAGAAGGACTTGCAGTCGTGGTGGAAAGGCATTTCATAGTGAGGCTGATTTGTCTTTTTGGTGGAGTAGTGGTGGCTCATGCATGTTGTGTATACTTTACATGCACTTCATTGCGTTTTGTTGCCCCTCTATCTTTTTGGGGGGGCTCTCCGATATTTACCACACTTTTGGTGCAAATAGAGAATCCCAGAATCCCTTATCCGCAGTAAGTTGACACCAGTGTGCTAGTGGGGAAGCCACGTTCCCATGTGCCCGTACCATTGCGTGTGAGATCCTGAATGGCAGCAGCTGGCTGGATAGGCACTACAGGGATTGTGTGTGATCGCATCGCCTATCATCCTTTGGGGCAATGCAGTGCAAATATTTTGGGGCAATGCATGAGGCAGTGCAGTGCGGTGGTTGCGGGGGTGATGGGAGCAGGATGCCCCCTAGTGCATGGGGGAGGGAGAGCACACCAAAGTCGATGGCGTAGTCGAAGTTGCCGGACAGGACAGCTGCGTAGGCCATGGCGGTCAGCTTGCTGTTTGCTGCTGCGCTTTCGATTGCTGCGTCTGTGGGGCACCCCTGCACACCGACCTTGAAGCCTTGCTGGAATTTGATAGAATGGATTTGATACAACATGTTTGTTTGCGAAACATTGGTTCGAAAAGACTGGTTCGCACAGGCTTCTTGCACTAAAGGACTGGTTCGAATAATGTCACATTAGATGAATTCCAGTGATTTGTTAGAGTAGCTTTCTGAGAATTCGCCCCAGACTGTTGCACGGCAAGCAGGGAGTGATGTGCCGCTGCAAGAAGGGGAAAGCATATGCCCAGGAAGGGCTTGGGAACCCGCACCACCAGAGGGGCAGGACAGCGCAACACAACGACACATGCATGTTGCTCTTCGGCTTTCTCTACCACACAGGACCGAGCCGGGAAACATAAAAGGTTGCAAGGAGCGATGTACAACTGCAGAAGAATGTATAAAAGTGTCACCAAATCGTTACAAGCTGAAACGGCGTGAAATGGGAACGGCCTGATGCATGCAAACAAACCAAAAAAACTCTTTAAGCATGATGCTTGTTGCAGGCAAACACTACTCACCCACAAGAAGCTGCGTGCAGGTTCCGGGAGGGGCGTCACCTTACCGAGGCTGGCAGCCTGACTCAGCTGCCGATGACTTGTGCTGTCCATCAGGTCTGGGGACGCCTGTGCGGCAATTTCCACGAGCATGTCGCGGACCTGGCTGAGCCTCTTGAAGCCATCGCTTGCCTGCACATTGCCGCTCCTGTTTGATACTATGCATGGATACCACTTGCTTTGCTGGTACATGAGCCATTCTATGGAGTTATGCCTGTAACTTTACACTTCATACTATGCAGCCTTTGCCTTTCCGCTCCACCGCTGCCACGCCATGCCCAGGAACGGCTGCAGCCTCTGCACCCCCAACAGGGTACTGGCACCGGAAGCATTCTAGAGCTACTGACCAGGGGTATCGTTTGATGCGATTACAAGAACAGAGAAAGTGATATAGCACGGAGATGGGAGAATGCAATAGAACTTTCTTCTTCTGCCTTCTGAACTGGGTGCCTGTCTTGTGCTTTCTCTTGTATATGTGTTACGACTCCTCGTGATGATTAGAACGAGTGCTGATGTTGGCTCGTCTGCTCAACCACACGTACCCTTTGCAGCCCCAGCTGAACCAAACAATATTTCTCAGCATGCAATGATAAGCTCTACAGTCCTGTCGATGTAATCTCTATATGATAAGCTGAAGATGCTAAAATAAGTCAAGTTGGCCGCCGTTGCAAAAAAATACAGGAATGCTTGGGGGGTCGCACTGATGTTTCTTCTACGCCGGACAGCCTTCTGGCCTTGCCTTTTGCGGGGGCGGTGAGTGGCGGTGGCTTGCTGCCGGTCTTCAGCAGGTCGCCGTCATACGGCTGGATGAAGGAGGCGATGAGGGGGCACGCGATGGCGTCGATTGTCTGCCTCACAAGCAGCGAGGTAATGCTGGCCTCGGTGCCCTCCATCTTTGTGTTGATGACGCATGTGCTGTTGCAGCCGGGTACCTTGCACGCCCCGGTCCATGCACATGCCTGCACGCAGTACGACTCAAAAGCTGAAGTTTGTTAGACGTTCCGAACGTACTTTGATGCTGTGCTGCGCAGATCGCACATCTCAACTCATTTCATCTTGAGGCTGGTGTCATCTGCGCAGCGCCTTCAGTGCCATGACGATGCACACATGCTAACAGGTCATAAGAAATTCCTTTGAGGCGTCAATCTTTTATGCTGCGTGGCAAGCGCTTGCTGGCGAGGAGTAATTCGAGGAGCGCCGCGGTGTGAAAAACGGTGAGAACACTCGTTGGTGTCCAGCGTGCTGTCCCAGCATGCTGTCCGAACACCGCAGTCCGCAGATAAAGTCTTAAGCTGCGCACATTTCCAGCTCCTGCGTCGGTATCACACGATGGAAATCCTGTATCACCAAGAGCTCCAGTGGAGTCTGTCAGCCCTTCCACCACATCTGCACGGGCCGCTCTGTACAAAAATGCTGTAACAGCGCTGATTCGTAGCAATGTATACATCATATTCCTGACTGTTTATGTCAATAGTGCCGGTGGTGTCGAGGCACGAACGTGTTGGGGAACGGAACGTGAATATTAATGCCACGAAAGCAAAGGAAGTGCTGCACTGCTTTCTAACAAACCACGACGACAGGGCGACACAGCTGAACTATACAGTTATGCAAGATTAGTATGTCAGCTTGCACCAGGTTTGGCGCAAAGGTGACAGAGGCTCTCGGTTACAACACCCAGCAGGTCTGCAAACAGCGTGCGTACTGCACAATGGTGTCTGAAAGGGACATCATGTGTAAACGGGACGATTGCCGGAAGGCTAGGAAGGGTGGGGAAGCAGCGCGGTGTGATCAAGAAGGGACAGGTGCACGTCAGGTGAATGGTCGGCGGTCTGGCTTCAGCCCTCCGAGGCTCCGAACCCATGATCTGAGGGCCTAACATTCATACATCAATCTGATCAAAGCATAATACACCTGCCTTCGCCATGTTGCGCAACAGTTTGGCATGCTGTGCTGCAGCCCGTGTCCATGCAGATGAGCCAAACGATCGCACTTTTCTAGAGCGTCTGATGCTACATCATGAAGGGCTGATGCAAGTACATGCTGGGCATGAGGGTGCGCTGGGGGGCACAGCCATCTCTGACCTGAGACCCAGGTTTGTGAGCCATATCCAAGGAGGTGATACAAATCGCCAGCACCCATTGTATGTGCAGTCTCGTGCAACCTGTTGCTGTAGGTCTCTCTCCAATCTTGGGCTGTGCAGAAATCCCTTACACAACACTCACCAACTTTCGAAATTAAAATGGGGCCATGCGAAAGAGGTGCTCTTGATACCCGTTTGAGTGGCTGATCACAACTGAGTCGTGAAAGCACATTCCTCGTTAAAAGTATGTCGCGATGGATACACCAAACTCTTTACACAAACTTTACAAACAATTCTTTTTCAATACTTCAATACACCAAGCAAAGTGCGCGAAGATACAAGCCAACGAACCTCTCGAGCCAACACAGGTGCCTCCTCCGCGTCATCGCACACG
>JAUMHD010005873.1:0-12105 GCA_032359135.1 Ulvella scutata
TCACCCTTGTGCCGCGGGGAATCTTCGAGACGTTTGTGCTCTGCACAGGCCCTGACTGCATGGCTGCTGACACTGTGGATGGTGACGAGTGCTGCGAAGGTGCGAGCTTATAAGGTTTCACAACATTCATGGACGTTTCTGTGATGTCAGGTATACTCAGATCATGCTGTATTCACAATTTGATTTTCAATCAACACATACTCTTGCAAAGTCGCTGTGTAGGAGACACCTGCTAATGCACACCCACACACTCATGCATGTCATTTCATCAGGACAACTTGAGTGCAAAGGAATGAGTTCAAAGGAAGCTACAGTGGGGCCAGCAACTGGGTGTGGAAGTCATGTTGTAATGTAGTGTTTCATTGTGCACCGCACCTCTCTCATAAACAAGTCCAGAGGAAGGACATTGTCTAGGCAGCGTGAGTAGATTTTGTGTGGAAAATGTCTTCTCTTGGAAGCTCATGAAATGCGCCGAAGTACACTTTGAAGCGAGCTATTGTATGACAGACGGAAGATGTTTAAACGAGCTTGAATGTGTCGTTTTTGGTTCATATTGCAGTGCTGGAAAGAAGGTGTATGTCAACTTGAACATGTGCCTGGTGGTGTTTGTTGCTCAAGTACGCACATGTGGCACCGTATGCAGGAGAATGCTCAGAGGGTTTGGAGTGTGACACCACCACCATCCCCAACACCTGTGTGGAGCCCTGTGATGCTGCTGACACTGTGGCCGGTGGCGACTGCTGCGAAGGTGTGGTGTTGGCAGGCTGCATGCATGTGATGGGGATTCAGCCCTGTCACTGTACATGCCCTGACGCAAGTGGAAGCAATTGCTCTCTTTTGAGTGACTACATCGGCATCTGCTGCTGCCGCTGTGGTGTATGCACGCGCCTGCCGAACTTTGTAATTCGACCGTGCTATGGGGTGAAGCCTGTAACTATACACACAATTCGAACGTGCGGTGCATGCCTGCAGGAGTATGTGCTGCGGGTTTGCAGTGCAATGGGCTGCAGTGCGAGGCCATCCCCTGTACCGCTGAGATGGCAGGGGACATGTGCTGCCCTGCGGATGCCGCCAACGCTGCCCCCTTCTGCACCGGCACAGACTTGGAATGCAACGATCAGAACACCTGCGAGCTGCTGTGTGATCAGGCTGTCTGTGATCTCTCCGATCCACCAGGCACATGCATGAACGGAAAGTGCTCTATCATCGGGGTATCCGATGGTTTCGAATTTATTGTTGCCACACCGTTCGATGATTACATCAACGGTGGCCCTGGTGTTGACATTTTGTACGATGGATTTCCTGGGGACGATGTAATCCGACTGGGGCCTGGCGGAGATATTGCGTATGGTGGTGATGGCGCTGACATCGTGTTTGGCGGGCCTGGCCCGGATAACATTGCAGTTGATGCGGAGGACGTGCGGGTCTTTGGCGGAGCAGACGATGACTCTTTTTTCTTGGTTTTTGATGGCGCCACAGTCAATCCTGAGCAGATAGTGAGAGGAGGCCCAGGATTGGATGAGATTTTCATGGGTATTACCGGTGGCCCTGAAAATCTTCTCTGCAGTGAGGTACCCAGTCAAGCTTCGAATGCTGCTATTTACTGCAGCCTCACCTCTTCCTTCTTCAGTGGTGACATTGGCTGTGGTGGGGGCAACGCGGACTGCGTGGCTATTGGGGGCGTGGTTGCATGTGATTGTGAGGCAGAGCCGGAAGACTACGACCTGTGAGGGATTGTGTAGCAGCGTTGATGCATGAACGGAACTGTCACAACAGTACGTTGCAATGACAGGCCCAGAATTCCTGAGAAGCAAGACCTAGAAGGCAAAGCAATTGCAAGAACAAGGGCACAGACTGCAACTCAGGAGGCCTGAATGATGCATGATAGCGTGGCCTGCTTCGCTAATTCAGGCTGGACATCAGCACACTCATCACTACTTCCCCCTGGAGTCCCACAAGATGCAAGATCTCATAGAAAAGGAATGACAATACTAGAGCCAAACAACAGTCAGGTGTTGTGATTCTCCGATATGACCTACCTCATTACGATCCGGCCAGCCTAATCTAGCATAGCCCCTTATGAGAGACTCAGAAAAGTGCAAGGAAGCTGGAACCAAATACATCAGCAGCACATGTGGGATGCTTGTGCCACGTCTAAGAGCCAGGTAAGACAGGCCGCAGCGCAGGCTCGCAAAGCAACACAGCGAGCGACTTGCCATCCACCTTTGCCGTCTGATAATCTTCTCGCAGTGCCACATACTTGCGGGCCGTGGCTCGGGCCATCTGCAGGCCAGAATCCACCACCTCTAGCAAGCTCTCGGGTGGAACGATCAGGGTGTTCGCAAGTTGGCAGAGCTGCACATACAATCCCGTTTGTAAGTGTGCAGAACGCGCATGCAAACTTGAGTTCATTACAATTCAAGATGTAGTAACAAAAATCTAATTTGAGCCAATTTAGCATAGATCCGTGCACGGCCCGCGAGTAACTGACATCGCGTCGTGACCAGAGGTATAGTTAAGGAATGGGGAAATCCTGATTATGTCAGCCAGATGCTTTAAAGTGTTCGTGTTAGGGGATTTAACATGCAACACTCATGATTTGCCGGGGTGGCCACGATTATTTCGGGTGACACTGCCTGACAAGTTGCCAATAACGACACGTTTGGTCGTGCTTGGGCCAATTATATTTTTAGAAAAAGCTATCAAACCTTTGTTTACTGAAAAAATAAAAAGCTTTTCCAGAATACAAAACCGCTGCCTAATATCAGGAAGATCTAGTATCCTTGGTGAATATAGACTAAGCCGTATCTGTTTTAGACATTATGTAAACTGCGGGCATATACCGGGGTTTACCAAGAATAGAAAATAAACACTAGGAAAAATACCTCATTATATAGACATGAAAGTTTTTATAAACGATAATACAACATACAAGTATTCATTCTACATCACTCACCCAAAATAGCCGGTTGACGTCCTCCTCAAAGAACCTTTTTTCTCAAAAAGAGTCCAAGGGCAACTCTTTATACTTAAAAATAGATCTTTCCCTATCCACAAAATAGCCTTTGCCTACTCCGAAGGGGTAAGAGACCACCAGAAAACTCTTTGCTCGACTGCATCCTGCCCTCAACTAAAAGCCCGTAGAGTTAAGGCAAAAAGCCAAGGAAGCAAAGCAAAGGAACCTTTTTTAACTCAAAGCCCTTTAAAAACGATAAATCCGCCCGTCTTTGGTTTGCGTACGCAAACCAAAGACCAAACAATGGCACCACAACAACTAAAAAGCAAGGTGCCAATAATTAAGGATAGCTTTGTGTGTTAGTTGATTTTGGCTATTTGGGTTCATGCCTATTGACTACCTTTCCGGTCTGTAAAAACGTAGGAAGGCTAGCTTTAAAATAATAAATGCAAGCTCTAAAACAGCTTGCCAGCATCTATTTCTAACGAGGGAATTGCTTTGCTGGACTTCGGATCTATCGTTGTTTAATTTAGGAGGATATTTTTCGAATATCTTAAAGGTATTGCAAATATGCAGATTCGCTGTGCGCAATAATCAAAAAATACTATTTATAAAAGGCAGCCGCTCGAGCTATAGTCAAGGAAAACTACTTAATCCTTGGCTCGTGCAATATGAGCGAAATACAGTACCCGTTACGTTAAACAACCTATTCAATAAGAACTATTCAACCCCTAACCGGCCCTTTCAGTTTCCCGAAATACTTCGCTTTAATTTTAAAAAGAGCAGGGGAAAAAAGATAAAAATTATTCTTTAAAGATGACTAATATTGTGAAACAACCCCTACCTGAACAAACAGCACCAAGAGGAAAACACAGCCCCGAAACTTTCGTGAAGGAGACTATCCTGAACATAGAAAAAGATCCGGTTGAGGATGTTTCAAGTAAGCCTGAAGAGAAAAACCCATCTGGAAAAAAAAAACCGCCGGCCCTATTCTAATTCTAGGCGTTATGACCTATTGAGCGGCCTGTTAAATAGCTGTCTCAATAAGATTCCTGGAAAAAGTAGCGGTTACAAAGCCTCATATTTTAAACATCTTTTTGTTTTTGCCCCGTATTTTAAACACCAAGAGACATCCTTCCCGGCTCCCTTGGTCTTGAGCCGCCGGGAGGCTCAAGACCAAGGCATCTCTGAACGTCTACAGAGTAAGGGTTCAAAACTTTGGAGACCTAAAATGCAAGCCTCTTCTTATTTGGAAAGCCAGAATTATCTACTATACGAGCAAGGGGTTAAAAATAGCAATCAGTACCTGTTCTCCCCTACAAAAGCAACTACTAGAACAGACCAGCTAACGACCCTGTGGATAAAAGCAGCCCAGATAATGTCTCAACAAACTGCTGCGGGCTTAACAATACCACTAGCAGGAGAGACTCTGGCCCGTCTCGCAGGACGCAAATACAGCTGCACCCCAACGCGGAATAGAGCATGATTGCCTTTGCAAAGAGCCACACTGATCTCTTGATGAACACTGGCCAAGAACGTGGCATACTTTTAGTTCTAGGGTTTTGTTCACGCACAATAATTTGTTTACTTTTAGTGTTTGTGGGTAGAGAGGCTAGCTTGATTCCCTGTCGTTGCTGCGGTAGTGGCATGTCCTGTGTCATGAGTGCGAGGTCGAGCTAAGTTGGCATGCGATGATTTGCTGGTGCATGAGCCATGCTATGGAGTTAAGCCTGTAACTTTACACAAAACTGTTAGTTATTTACCAATCTGAAATCGGTGCTCCAGTACTGACAGGCTCGCAACGTTCAGTGCTGTTACGGTCTTCAAAGTCACACAACTTTCGTTGATAGATACGCGCTTCTGAATGCCTGATGCGTCAGTGGACGATCAACAAGTCGTCGAAATCAGGTTGAGTGGAAAACATATCACAATTTTGCACAAAAACCAATCGGGAACCTTGCTATACCCAAGAAGGGCTTCTGCCTCAGCACGCCCCAACTGTCGTGTGAGACAACAATGAAGCAGGCTACTGGCATGAGGCGGCACCTTTGATCGTGAGGTTCTTCAGATGCACGGTTGGGCATGTCCTGTCAAACAGCATGCATGCAGAGTCTCCCAGCTCGACGGTGCCATCCTCCAGGGTGGCGTTGCAGCCACACACCACATGCACCAATGTTGCTGCTGGTATGCCCTCAACTGAGAACAGCCCTCGCCTGATGCTGTTCGAGCTAATGGGCACCCGCTGTGGCCACATCTTCACACTGCGCCACTCACTGTCTGGTGCGTGAGCAGGTGGTACAGCTCGCAGTGTTCTCTCTTTCAGGCACATGCGTACTCCAGTCAGGCTTCTGGACATCGTCACGCACAGCTCATATAGGTAAGCCATACCACTGGCATCCTGCAGAAGGCTACTGTTGATGTGTGCGCTGCCTTGTGGATATCTACTGCTCCTTCATTGGTAGTGGTCAGACTGTCGACTCCCCACATGTGCATGACTTGCATCAGTTTAGCACGAAAAGAAGGCAAGTATACAGAGGAATATAACTCAGCAACAGCCTTATCCCTGAGGGTGTCTGGTGAGATTTCAACAAGTCCAACACAGGTTTGCATTCTAGCATTGCGGCCTGACCTTCATAGCCGAGGCTACTTTCGACTGATAAATTGATTTATCAGCTGCAAACTTTCGTTCGTAGCTCCTTATGGTTTCTTTGTGCGAAGAGCGGGAACGCAGGAGCACAAATCGTTGTAACATTTTGTTCGCCACAGAGCAACCTAATGGTTGGTCGCGCCTGAGCATCCTGGTACGCAGCGTGCGTCTTGTGGGCATCTTCTACTGCTTCCTTTGCTTCAGTGGCTGCTGCTGAAGCTGGCGTCCTGGTGACTTCTGCATACGCTTGCAATTGGTGCTGCCCCATCTTGGATGGATCTCCTGCTCAGCAATCGCCCTTCTTTAACGTTCCATCTATTTTGATGGACATCGCAGTATATCTACATCGGTAAGCTTTATATGTGCACTGTTTGAAACAACAGCTTTCCCTGCGCGTTCTGCACCGGGCTTTTAGCTCGTTGCCGGCGCACACCTTCGAATTCCAACTCTGACGGTGACGACTGATAACTCTGTCTGGCCCCAGCAAACGATGTTCGACATATGATTGAGTTATCTTGGCTACTATCGGGATCATGGATTGCATCCGACGTCTCAGAGGGCCGGAACTGGCTGGATGACTGCTTGGAATCGGTGCACAACATCTAACACATCCTGGCCAACAGAGAGCACGGAGGAAGAACAATAAAGGCTGTATATGCGCAACGGGTTCTGGGAGTCTGGCTTAGGTTTCCTCACGCTGGCGCAAGAAGGATCGCGGCAAAAGGAGACAATACAACTAGGCCGTGGCGCGCATGCGGAACCGTCCTTGCCCGTACCGACAACCATGCTGCAATTGCTAAAGTGCAGTGTTGCAGGTTGCGTAGGGAATCTGAACCATCTTTCCGGCCAAGCGATAATTTGAGGTGTATACTATAGTGATAAAAACCTGCATTGATAGATTATATCAGAATGATAACGGGCACCCGCGCAATCGTTGTGCGTACAGCACTGAGTCCCAGCGTGCTTCCAAACATGAGTATCGTCAAGCATGCGATCGTATTATGTATTCCAGCTTCTCTGCCGGGTGCGTATAGGGTCTCTGGAGGTTGCCCCTTTGACGAATTGCATGCAGTTCCCCCACTGTGGCACTGAGACCGAAGCTCAAAACGAGTATGGCGTATTCGGGGTGTGGTCCCCGAAAATATGACTTATTTTATATGCACTGTACACATTCGAGAACGGGTTTACTAGTACAGTGTTGCCTGCTATTGGGCAGTTTGTTGCGACACGATTCCCAATGTAGCCCTCACAGCCAGCTTAGGAGCAAAGATGACATGACGGGGGAGCAGGTGGGAGATAACATGAGATGCTAGGGAGAGACGACGGTGGCGGGGACGGCGGTGGCGAGGCAGGTATTCGAAGCGGTGTTGCTGAGGCGGCGCTGAGTTGCAACATTGGCTTACGTGGCTGAGGGGTGGGTGGGGGGGGGGTTCGTGCGCAAGAAGTGCGATCGGTGCCAGCCGAGCATCCAGACAGGCCCCGTAGGAGGGCGCCCACCGCCACGCCAAACTGTATGCCGGTGGCGTGAATGTACACCTTGGAGTACCTTAGGTGAGAGTTCGGTAGTGAAGGTCCACAGGCACAAGTGGGCACTTTCGCAACGGGGCACTATTTGTGCATGTTAACAGTTCGTGCTTGTAATCCCCCCCTGTGCCTATATAAGCACAATGTAAGCACACTGATCAAGGTTGCATCATAACTGTTACAAAGTTCCCCACCACAAATACCTACCGTGTGTGGTGTGTCTCTCCTCCTGCACTGTGGTCAGCAGTTTCATGGTTATGTCTTGGGGATGCTCCTAGACCTATGCGCTTGCCGTGCGCATAGGTGCTGCCGTGCCGTGCCACTATCGCTGTAACATTCAGACACCTGCTTCCGGCACACCTCAAAGCCTCATGCCCGATGCGAACAGGCGCACAGAAGCAGACTCGGAGCCATCGCTCTTAGCAATGTCTGGCATGCATTCAACCTGTTGAATGACACCACCCCGCATGCAGAAATACCGCTTGCTGTCGTCACTCGCACACCCCTGCAACTTCATCTTGCTGCCATCATGGATGCACAAAAACCCTTCCACGTCACTACCATAACACTTCACATTTCGGAGCTTGGCTTCGGCGCCTGAAGCAACCACCACGGCCACATGGCTGAGGCCCCCTTGCCCTGCACCTCCACAGAACCCACTGCGGTGCCGGAGAATGCCACTGAGGTGGCACGCATGCATGCACCACCAACCACCGCAGCGCCCTGGCAGCCCCCCGTTAACTGGCAGCCCTTCACGTGCACCACTGTGGCAGCCCCACAGGCCAGCACACCGATGCCTCATGTGCGCCTGCGGCATGTGTGAAGCAGCTCTGCTCAAGAGTGGCTTGGGCGCCATCGGTGACCACCAGGGAGCAGTCCTGGAACTGCACGTTGGTGGAGGCCACGCTGCAGCCACTGCCGCAGCACACCACCACCCCCCCTGCAGCACAAACCCTACGCTGAATGCAACCTCTGCCTCGCTTTAGGGTTTCAGTATCTCAGGCATGTCACAGCACACAGCAACCTGTTGACAGTATCTCTGCATGCACAGTCTCTCCCGATAGCAAACACAGGGGCTCTCATACGCCAGGCTTCGAAGTATCACGCATTCTTCAAGTGTCTAATAGTATGTCGTTGGAGAAGGCAGTTGCGATAAGACAGCACCTGTGAACGTGATGTCCTTCAGATGCACGTTGTGGCACGTGCTGTCAAACACCATGCATGCAGAGTCACCCAGATCGATGGTTCCGTCCTCGATGGTGGTGTTGCAGCCAGACACCACGTGCACCGCTATTTCTGGTGGGATACACCCAAGAGAAAACAGTCCTTGGTCTGATATATTGGCGTCAACGGCCTCCTTCTTTGGCCAAATGTTACTTTGCCGCCACTTTGTGTTCATTGTTTTTGCGGCGGCTGCTGATGACCGCAGCATGCTCTGTTTTAAGGACACGCACAGGCCATGACAGTCATCCAAAATTACCTCACAGAGCTCATGCAGGGTTGAAACGAGAGGAACATGCTACAGCAACGTGAAACCCTCGTTTAGGAACTGCTATATTGAAGGTTCCCATGCTTGCACCTACCTTGCAACGGATCATGCGGCACTGGAGCTATCTAGAGCACTTCGTGCATCTTCCTGTGATCCTCATATACCCCAACATAGGTATGAGTTGTGTCCGTGTCGCGTCGTTGCCACTTCAGTGATTACATTGTCCACTTCAGTCGTGGATGGGACCATGCTGAGATCTTATTCAGAAGACGGCTAGTTCTTTGCGTACATTCGTTGCTTCGGTAGTGGCATGTCCTGTGTCATGAGTGCGAGGTCGAGCTAAGTTGGCATGCGATGATTTGCTGGTACATGAGTCATGCTATGGAGTTAAGCCTGTAACTTTACAAACGTTCTGTGCTTGCACAACCCCATCTTAACATACATCTGCACCTTGGGGGACATAAAATACTTGCGCAACCTAGTTATAGTTCTGTACCGTCTATCTGCTACAGATGAGGTCGAGGATGTTGGTGTAACCGCCCAAGGCGGTCCTGTACATCTATAGACATGTGGTGGCAGTGCCCAACCGTCCCTGAAACCAGAAGCTTGTAGTTCTTACATCGTAGATTAAAATCACAATATAGGCTTGTGAGTTTCATAAGGGCCTGAAGAAAGTTTTTGTGTACGCTTAACGCCAGGAAGCGGTGATAGCGACAGAGCGTGTCAAGTCCACACATACACAGCATACGAGCCGGATAGAACATGTCAACTGCCTATCAGAAACACCAACGTACCTCATGTGGCCATTTTGCACTCTTATTTAGTCAGGCAATGTCCGAACCGCTCCAAAAGAGTAAAAATCGAACATGATCCGTAATGGAGAACACTCACCCAAGAGCACCGAAAGCACTTTCGGTCCAAAATGCATCACTTCGCTTCCATTCGGTGCCACTTCGACCGACAATACCGAAGTCTCCTAAACGTGACCCGGGGGGAAGCAAACAGAGCGCCAGTGCGGTTTCTATGGCGTGCATAAAACGGGCATTTTGGTACACCAGCACTGTTTGGCCACATCCAGGCACGCTTTCGCTCATCGTCGTCCATACGTCACTTCTCAACACCATTCAGTGCACGCAAGTGTAGTTTGTTTGCTCATGCGACTAATCTGCTGAGTACAGTGGCTGATCGCAGCAGTGCGGTGATTAACGCGCTTCCCAGCTTCGCTACTTAGGGGAACCGCTTCGCGTAGCTTCGGTCACCACTGTCACTGCATTATGTTGCTTAGGTGTACTTCAGGCCAAACGGTTCAATTCGTGTACATGTGCAACCTATACAGCGTGGTGGTGAATGCTATGTCACCGGGCGACCGATGAGGCCATTTTGCCACAGGCTGGACAGTTTCAGCTCCTTCTGGCACATATTATTGATCATAGTGTTCATTTGTATGTTTTACGAAACTTTCAGCACCAGCGCGACCATTGTGTGCGGCAAAGGGCACAACATGAACGACAGTTGTATCAGCCGCACAGACGATACGCTGAAACCTACGAAACCCGCCCACGTCACTTCCCTTCGACTTTCAGTATCTCCGTGATACAAATATTAGCTTATTGAAATGCTTAGTGTACATAACCGTAAGCGGTGCCCAGAGAGCTCGGTGGCACATGCGGCGTCACTGGGACACCGATCAGGTCCGTGCAGTGACAGACATTTCATCTGAACCGCATCCTGGCACACTCATCACAATTACAACACGTTGTATGCACATTCACAAACTTTGAGCACCAGCGCGGTGGATATAACCGCATTACTGGCTCCCTTTTATGTTGCATACTTAGACATTAATTACTGGCAATATCAGTTCACTCACAGAGGCCCCAGTTCACTCACCTTCTCGCATACATAGGTTACATACATTATGCTATGTATATATGTGAACAAAACGGGACTGCCGGGGTCCTCGATGTGGTCGCTCGGTTGTGTCGGCGGACTGCGGGGATGTTGCACAACACATTCCTGTCTTTTGTTCGCGCATCGCAGCGTTAAGTCACTCTTCCTCACTCAGATTCAGGTTAGTGAGCCTTCTATCTAGACACATCGGCAAAACGTTCTTGAAGCAGCCAGAGTTACTGGTGGCTTATCCATCAACTTATCCAACCACATCAAGTACCCAACAGCCGCAATGGGCCCGACCAAGGCCACAAGCGCCCGCTTGAACTCAAAAGATATCTGAAGTAGTGATGCATATGTATTGGGACTGAATCTGAGTGAAGTAAATATGCGATGCGCGAACAAGAGACACTAATGTGTTGTGCAATGTCACCGCAGTCCGCCGACACAACCGATCGACCACATCGAGGATCCCAGTAGTCCCGTTTCGTTCACTCATATACATTTAATAATGAATGTAACCTAAGTATGCGTGAAGGTGAGTGAAGTGGGGCCTCTTTGAGTGAACTGATATTGCTAGTAATGTCCAAGTATGCAACAGAAAACGGTGACAGTAATGCGGTTATATCCACCGCGCGGGTGCTTAAAGTTTGTGACAATGCAAACAGCGACGTGAAAAGGTGACGAATATGTCAGGATGCGGTTCAGATGGAGTGTCTGTCACTTCACGACCTGATCGTTGGCCCAGTGACGCCGCATGCGCCACCGAGCTCTCTGGCCACTGCCCGGGCCCGGGTATGTACACTTAGCATATTAATAAGCTAATATATGTATCATCTAGATACTGAAAGGCGAAGGCAAGAGACGTGGGCCGGTTTCGTATCTTTCAGTGCAGCATCTGTGCGGCTGCCCTTCAGGTTGCGCCCTTTACCGCACACAACAGCCGCGCTGGTGCTGAAAGTTTCCTTAAACATACAAGCGAACACCATGATCAATATTATGTGCCAGAAGGAGCTAAAGGAGCCCAACCAGTGGCAAAATGGCCTGATCAGTCGCCCGGTGACATATCATGCCCCACCACGCTGTCTGGGGTGCACATGTACACGAAAGGACCCGCTGGGCCTACACTAGACCTAAGCAACATGATGCAGTTACAGTGGTAACCGAAGCTACGCGAAGCGGTTCCCCTAAGTAGCGAAGTTGGGAAGCGCGTTAATCACAGCACTTCTGCGATCAGCCACTGTACTCAGCAGATCAGTCGCACGAGCAAAAAAACTACACTTGTGTGCACATAAGGGTGTTGGTAAGTGACGTATGGCCGACGATGAGCGAAAGCGTGCCTGGATGTGGCCAAACAGTGCTGGTGTGCCAAAATGCCCGTTTTCTGCACGCCATAGAAACCGCATTGGCGTTCTGTTCACTTCCCCCCGGGTCACGTTTAGGAGACTTCGGTATTATCGATCAAAGTAGCACCGAATGGAAGCGAAGTGATGCATTTTGGACCGAAAGTGCTTTCGGCGCTCTTACTCGCGCCTTCTGGCGTAATGGGGCAGTGCTCTACTCTGCACGCTGCCCTGGAATGCTAACGAGATGCTAGCA